>LN891162.1:81099-100934 GCA_900010015.1 Tuber aestivum
GCCCAAGGGATAGCTTTTGGAGATACTCTAGGATAGTACCATGCTCACCAAGAGCTGCAGGCTTTGAGTAGAAAGATGAAGATGGCCTCCAGGCCACCCCCGGCAGGGGCATGTATCCAGTGATATCAGTTGTCGTGTCAATTGTTTGTGGTACAAGAAAATCAATGGATCCCTGTCACAGGCTCGTTTTTCTAGAATATTATTGGTTGGAACGAGATACTGCAGGCGGATCAGGAAGATATCATATGCGTTGTAGAAGGGCAGTTATCTCGATTGAAAAATTCAAATACAGGAGAGCCCCCCCTCCCCCTGTGCCCAAGTTTTGCGGATTTCTTAGCAAAATTATTTGCACTTTACGTTTCTAAAAATGGATCCTCCGTAAGTTTTTTTTTTTTTTCCTGCTAACAAAATGAACCAAGTTTTCGATACAATTTCTCCAATTACCCAATATTTACGGAGATTGGGCAGCCACACCCTGCAGAGCTTGGACCGCTTCCACTTTATCCACTTGATGATGGTTTCTACTCTGTTCTTGGCCCTCCGCTCAGCCACGCTTCCCTTGGGGATCAAATAAACAAATCTAATAACACCGCCGTTTATGACTGCATAAACGTCTCCGCCGCCTTCTCGTCTCCTAGGGGCAAAGTCTTTTGTAGATCATCCCGATGTCGAGGGAATAGGTTCGCACCCCTTCTGTTGCATATCTATCTTTCTTATCGACTAACATGAAGAAGTGGTCTACACACATGCTCCACCCGCTCCTTTACTTGCAATGCCCCCGGTTGTGCTCGTACAGCACCGTTCAAGACGAAACAGTCACTCAACAGACACTGTGAGTCAGTGCATCTTGTCGAGCGGGTTGATTGTCCTGTTCCCAGATGCGAGAATGTCGGCGAAAATGGGATCAAAAGAATCGATAATCTGGTTGCCCATTTGAAGAACAAACATGGCGCAATTCCGGACGGTGAATCACGCGGGAATTGGTTGATCCCTAGAGTCATCGGATGACATTGGGTTGAAAAACGAGCCTTATGATACGGCTCCGCGGTGGTTCCCGCTGCTTTGGTGATTTCGATGTGGGATGGGGTTAAGTTGTACGCGCAGCTTGCGTTTGAGTTTTATGTTTACATTGTTTTGAATTAGTTTGTATATTTGCGTGATGCTTTCCCACCTATGGTACCAATTGTTTCTGTGAGTCGGTATTCCCGCTCCGCCCAAAATAGGAGAACCGAGGACTAGATACGAGCCCAACCATTGTAAGGGAGTACCCAACCGGAACGTTTCACCGGTTACAATAATTTTGATTCAAGTCCAATCTTGGTTTTACACCCAATTTTTCAAAGCCAAGCGAGTATGTTAAGGAGATACCTGACAGGACAGAAAACGTAATATGAGAATGGGAAAATAAATACAAGCAAAGAACATAATACAAACACCTTCCCCCGATATGAGTATCGCGTAATTCCGCTACCGAAGGCGTTGGTGAGGTTGTCGCTGCCCTTGTCGCTGGAGATCGTTGCCACCGATATATCCCAAGATGACAATAGGGGCGCTCGGAAATCTGAGAGGGCGGGTCGGTAGGACAATAAAGAACTCGAGAATGAAGTATGTGAGCTGTGGAGAGCTTGGTGCTTCCATGTTCGGGGGTGAAGGAGGGTGTATATCCATCCGAGGCTCACAGACCCCTCCTCGGTGGACTATGACCCTGCGCTTGGCAAGCGGTCGGCTATACCTTTTTCCAACAACCCCCGAGACGCGTCTTCATGGTTGAGTGGTCCCCGGTCTGCTTTGCTTAATTGGCACTGGGTTCTTCGAACCCACCCTCAAATTTGTCGAAAAATAGGCATTTTCAGGGAGACAGCACTAGGCGCTACTTTGTTGAAATCAATTGCAACTTGATAGACTATCGGTTAATGGCGTTTAAAATCGTCAAGTTTGTCGTGCCCCTCGCTGGGTGATCGGGCAATGCGAGTGAGCTTCTCTCACGTCACTATTCATGATCTCACTTCCCGGAGAACTCCTGCTGACGAAAGACTGAGCTATAAAAGACCAGTATGGGGACCGAAGTGAACCGGAATGCTTCGGCGGGGACAGTATCTCACTCGTCGTGGATATTGTGGGAGTGGCCACCAGCTAGCAATCGAAATCACCGCTCTAGGAGACTTGTTCCTAAAGATTTTGAGGACGAGCCAAACTACCTACCGCCCGGGTGCGGGCGTGGGCGATCGGATAGCCGGGGACCAAATCGATCAAATCTGGCTGTTTGTTTGCTAAATTTGCATGCCAAATTATCCTTTTATTTCCTATGAGGTGTGAGGGTACTGTAGGGACCTGAGTTCTAAGCGGTCCAAGATGCCTTCTCTGCAAATGGCTCAGAAACTTCCGAGGGGAAAGCCCAACGGTCTAGCGCAATTTGAAGTCATCCAAGCTTTTACCGTAATTCTTGAGCATGGCCAAAGCCGGGGAAGAAAAGAAGGAGGTAAATTTATATACATAGCTCCAATAGTATGCAGCGCCTCGGATTATAGATATAGGTATCATATAGTATAGGTTTGTCTGGATTTTGAAAGAATAAAGCTCACCTCCCTCTCTTCCTCCTGTAAGCTCTGCAAGACCCACCGAAAATTGAGTCAACAGTCGTCTCACCTCCTCCATTTCCCAAACTCGCTCAAAGCGTTGGCTCCTCGTATGGACTACGAATTCTACAGGTGCTGTCCAATTTTGCTAAGATTATATATACAGCACCTCTGGGACGTATGATGGCGGCATTGCACCACATCTGGGAAAGATATTCACCCCTCCGGGACGATATTTCTCAGACTCCAAGCCTAGTATGATCGCAATGCACAACTTTTACTAGGGGAGGTCGCAACAGCTGTAGAAGGAGATCAGATTAAATAAAATAGGTTAGGGATTCGAAAGAGATCTTTCGTATGAGGACGAACCCAGAACTGTCGAGTAGGGCACCCGTAGACACCCCGGTAGCCAGACCTTCTGCAGCGCAACACTAAAACCCGAGAGCAATTGGGAGATCAAGAGCGAAGCGTTCTATTGCTGGCCTAATATTTTTTATCCTATCCGGTAATATATCTCCAGAGGTTTCAAGCCGGCACCAGACTCTTTTACCATGCATAGCATGGCGAGTGAGCGAAACCAAGGACTAGCGCCCGGGATATTTGAGTAATCACAAAGTGCTGCAGGCTCTGGGTGGGGGGAAGAAAAAAATGGTCGCCAATTGCCATCCTAGATTAGGATCTGATTCAATATTAGTGGTAGTCTGATTGGTGTGTGGTACAAAGGCTCAACGGATCCCTGCCACAGGCTCGTTTCTATTGAGTATCATTGGTTGGATAGTGTAGTAATATTAACAGGTCACACGGAGACTATGCGAAAGGACAATTGTCTTCAAAGGGGTTTTTTAACTAAAGAGGAGCCCCGGCGTCCCCTCTGCCCAAATTTTGCGCATTTCTTGGCAAATTAAAAGCAACTCACTCCCTCCAAATGGATTCTTCGTTAGTTTTTTTTTTTCTTGGAGGACCAACCCCACCTTATACAACCAACGCACACCATCAAACTCATATCATAGCTATGGGGATACGTAGACCCTTAAGCACCTGGGGTCTCTAGAGCTGAAGGGTTTCTTGCTTTAAAGCTGTTTTCTTTCCTTCCTTCCCTTCCTCTGTTTTCGACCCTCCCTGGGAGAAGAAAAAACTTTGTTTGTACGCTCGCTCGCCCGCTCACTTTACTCCCGAATTCCGCTACCGTTAATTACACATATCTCTTTTTTATCTTTCATCTTCCATGTCTCCCTGCGGAGGACCCCTTTATCGATCATCGGCTTTTCTATAGGATTTTCAACATATGCTGAGTGTAACCCGGATATCAACAAATCCGGTATTAATATTGAAAATATTTAATGATCCTCATTTCCTTCACTTTTTCTCCATTAGTCTCTACTCGGTGACATTATTCCATGCTATATATTCTACGGATTGCCTTTGTTCCACTGTGCCGGGCAAACCGATATCTGGCTCTGAAATCTCTGTCCTGAGTAGTTCTGCGCCCCCAAACTAATCCCAGATGCTCCGGACCACCGGCGCCCACCCCGGACACTAGGAGGGTCAGCCCACCGTGAATCAATTCAAGAATCACAGAGGAATGATTTTTTCCAAACCCGCCGCTAAAATTGTATCTCTCCCGGGAGAGAAGCCGTTCCAATTACACTGGACTGCAACCCCCCCGAAGACTAAGCTAAGAAATCACACTCCAGATTCCACCCCCGCAACCAGAAACCCGAATTGGCGGATCTTTTAGGGAATCCCACCCCGTGCACCTCTCGACCTGTGATTTCTGTTTCGCGTGCGCAATTCTGTCCCTCAGTTTCCTTAGGGCCTTGCGACCCTATAGACCTCACAGCTCTGGGAAGGGAAGGGGCGAGTGTGGTGTTGCAATCGATGATGATTTATGTGGATGGCTTCTTGGCGGTGGAGTCGTAAATGAGGGTGCGGGTTTGGTCTAAGGGCACTAGAAGATACTTATGTAGGGTTTTGTGATTTGGAGCCGGGTCATCGGTATTGATAACCAACCTTCCCCTGGGTTTGTGTTGCGGTATCGCAGAAAGTGTCCAAAGTTCTACAACATAGAAATTCAATGTAAATCACGTGTTTGGGAGGTTGCAAATGCGTATGGTAGGACCGGTTTCACGTGAAACCGTAGAACAACAGCAGTTACCCCGCCGGATCGTCGGGAAAGTATCGCCACTAGAAGGGGGTTTTCAAAGGGTTTTTGTGATTACGTGCGGAAAGCTTAATGGGGAATTTATTCTTAATCAAGAAGTGTTAACAGAGTAGGAGCGGAAATGACGACTAGTGCGAGCAAGGAGGCGCAGTGATGCCGCGGGGGACTTCCACAGGTCTTATTCAAGGAGATTTAACAAAGTTTCGTGACAACAGCCACTAATTTATTCCATTTCGCGAAATATACAGGGCAGGTGGTATCAGCACTAGTATATTCGGCGAGAGCTAGAAGAAGATGAGCAAGGATTCATATCGTCTCGAAGAACCACGAAGGAAATGCATATATTCGCATGATCTGAAATGAATGCAAAAGTGCAAGTGCATTTCACAGACAGTGTTGGTTAAGACAGAGATATGAGAGAAATGATAAAGCGATGAAAGGCAAGAAATATTCCACCATTATGACTCCAAATACCACTAATTTAAATTTACTAATTTACGTATCATCAGGTATCATCGGTATCCCCCTATAGTCTGTTTCAATGCCAACATCCTGGGCTGGTGCTATCCGGTCCCAGCAGGTTTATGACCTCTCGTGACCCCGGTTGGTTGTGGGGAGAACACCGAAATACTATGCCCTTGCGAGTAGGCTTCCCCGAGCTCCCAGTTAATAACCTACTGTACATTTCCCGGAAACCTCCCTTGACGAGATACCTCGAAATCAGCAATTATCAATGAAGGAACCAAGTCAGTGACGTGTAAGTGGGGTATATTGGTCTAATATTCTCACCCAACAGTCTTTCGTCCACTTTTGGTTAGCGCCCAGCGTACATAAACGCCCGCGGTCAGATTAGATAAGCGCAACAATGATTTATTATAATCGCCCTAGACCGGTTCAAGGTTAAGGTTTTTTGATGAAGGGGGATTGACTGAGGGGGGCCGACTTCACTTTGGGGGGATGCCGGAATCTAATTGTGTGGTGGGTCAGGATTCGGATCATAAATCAGGACCTGGGCAAGCGGGGTCGATCCGCTAAGGTTTGCACTTTGTACTCTCGGTATTATGATGAATGAGCTACAATCAGAGTGTATCCCCTACAGGCGTATCGGCTCTGGCTCAATGTATTGTGGGCCTCGGGGGGTGTATTCGCGTTAGGCATGTCAGTCAGCTAGGCAGGCTAGCATGAATAGTGGGATATCACGGCATATCACTCGGTATAGCCTGCTAGGGTAATGTAAATTCTTGTGAATGGAACTCTTGGTCCGTTTGACCCGCCGTATACGGAACCTCGGGAATGCAAGCAAACAACCCCATGACTTGAACGCGCGAAGCGAGGTAATGACCTTTATGTTTTTGGGAGGGAAAGAAAGTAGACTCCGAGGGCTCAGCGACGCAACACCCTCATTCAGGATTGGCACGAGTCCGGAAAGAATCAACGAAATCTACGCGCAAAACATCCGCCAAGCGCCGGCTCACTGAGCCCTCACATAGTCTACTCCACCTCCTATGCGAGATGTGGGTTCTGGTGATGATAGCGAAGAAACTTTGAATCCATTGCAAATCACACTAATGCTTGTTTCAACATTCGTACAGGGGACTGTGATTACAAACAACTCCGCCTGTAATATCGTTTTGATCGCTATTACAGATACCCGCAAGGTTTATGAGCGGTGATCGTTTAGAGTATGGGATCAGTTCTTCATTTGGGTTTACAATATGTTGATGATTTATTGTTTAGTGTTCTGACAGTATTTTCAGGCTCAATAAGAAGACCCGTGCACAAATCATCCCAGTCCTACTATCTACACTCAAGAATATTGTTCAGGTTAGCGTTGGCACTGATCATGCCGTCGGCCTTATGAGGGAAGGAAGCGGCTATGCATGGGGCAATGGTCGGCAATCTCAACTCCAGAGATGTGTCCTCACCAGAACCCAACACAATGGGTTCACCTCTCGAGCTGGGCTTTCCTTGGCGTCGCATCAAGTGCGCCGCTACCACCCCCTACTGCTCCTTTGCTGTTACTAAAGACGGGTTAGTCTGTGTGTGAGGACTAAATCAATATGCGCAATATAGGATATACGATCCCCAACATGCTGGGGAAGACAATGTCGCAATTCCCATTCCCACCGTCGTCCAAAGCTTTAACGGGTACAAGATTGTTCAAGCATTGACTGGAGAACATCATTCAGCCGCTGTGATTAAGGACAAGTGATCTTCTAGTCTGGGGCCGTCTCAACAGTGGACAACTCGGCTTGGACCCAGAGACTCTCATGGGCAAAAATGTAGTCCCTAGCACATCGCGCAAGCCTCGCTACCTCTCGACACCACATGTAGTCGCCAGTGTCAAGCTCTACTCAATAAGTTGTAGCCCATACCATAATATCGCCACCTCGAGGGAGAAGCGAGCGCGCTCATGGGGCTTCAGCTGCAGGTGCCAAACGGGTCTCGGTCCTGGCGCCAAGGGTGAGATCAGATTCCCTACAGAAATCGAAATCATAGACACCCGAGGCATTAAGGTGGTTTGCTCTCATTCCAGCGGCCCCATTTTCCATCCTCGCCGGAATTCTCGCAAAACATGCCAATGTCCCTAGATGGGCCATATGCTAACGTCGAGTTTGGAGGGGAAGGTTTATGGCGTGCCTTTGTTGATCGATTGGTTGGTTGTTGAGGGAAATGTGGTGGGATGAGAATATGATGCGATGGACAATCCTTTCTGTATAGTGCTGGGCTCTTGAAATCAAAAAAAGAAAACAACCAGCCTGGGAAAAGAGCAAAACCTTAATCAACCTCACACCATACCGTGACCTCAAGTAGTAGAAACGAAATCATGGAATTACAGAATAGGACGTGCCGGGTCAATTTATGATGAAAAGGATGAGGCTAAAGACAGAGTACTCTTTGTGCTGGGGCCAAAGCCAGATTCCCATATCTCATCCGCATTATGCGGATACCCGGCAACTGCGCGTTATCTGGTGTGGTACCAACGGTGTGGGTACGAGACGGCCATGCCTGGGATGAGCATCTGTGCAAATCTTGTGCATCCTAGATGCAAAACTACTGCCTGGGGTTAATAAATCGTGAACAAGGAGGGTGAGGATAGAAATCCGGACCACTCACAAGCTGCAATAAAGTACATTCAGCTGAACTAGGGCGCTACCGAATTAGTATGCACACAAAGGGGTATTACAAGGGCCCCAGAGAGGAAGAACGTGCTCGAGTATAGCCAGGCAGCCATGAATAAGGAGGGATACACTTGAAAAAGCCTCAAGAAAACTAGTGATAATGCCCATTGGTGTTGAAACTATTGGCCTGTAGGGTACAAGTAGATCATCACCCGATCCAAAACTTCACTGCACATCTACCACACTCTGCGGAACCTAGAGGGCTTTGAGCCTTTCCTATATTTGAGCTAGGGAATTTTTGTATAAACCAAAGTATGGACTAAACTGTTCAGAGCACTAATATCAACCTTGTTTCTTGGATACACGCCCAGGCCAGTGGGTCAAGCATCACCGAATAACGATACTGCACGATGTCTTAACTTCGCTACGCAAACCGACAACTGCCCCAGCTCCCCAGCTCCAGCAGGATACCCAACCACAGTACTGCACAATCGACTACATCTGGGATCACCTCAGTGAGGTGTGAGTGGGCACAAAAGCGGCCACCAAATTTATGTAAAGTACTAGGACAAAACCTTTCGTCCAATCAGTGGCAACTGGGCACCACCTCATAAAACCCGACTTCAAAGATAAATCACCCCTCAGCAACCATGCCTCTAAAGAAGACTGGCCATCTCACAGACTTTAAGAAAGGGAAAGTTATTGCACTGAGGAAAAAAAAGCATTCTTTTTTGAGAAATTGGAAAGATCTTGAGTTGTTACAAGGGTACTGTTCAAAGTTTCTATCATATAACTTGAATCAAAAGAGGGGTGATGAGAAAAACCTCCCAATTACTGGAAAAACAGCAATTTAGGATACCAGAACCCATTGCCACCTACTCAGAGTGTTGAAGAAGGCACACCATTAACACTTGTCTGAATTGCACAATAAGGTTACCCCACATGCTACTCTGAGAACCATCAAGTGAGCATTATCATCAGTCAACATCCCTTTAACTATAGATATATGTGACGGCTCCGAAAGCTCACCAGCTGGGTATCGTATGTAGTAAACAGAATAACAAATAAGGCACCGCAATGAGAGAGGATAGTCGGGGAGGATAGCAAGTGGCCTTTTTTGTATTCGTCTTACTTCCCAAACTAACGGTAGTGACAGGAGTATATATGAAAAACATACCATCATTCTGAACCTTCTCTCCATTACCGTTGATGTCCACCTCCTTCTGCCAATCCTCCCTCTGATGATAAAGGAAACATTCTGCATAATTCCCGAACAAAATAAATGCTTCTCCATAACACCTGCTTTCCTCTATCTTTGACCGCAAAGCAAGAACCATGTCCCACATCCTTTCCCATAGCCACGAAGCTTTCCTTCCTAAACGCGCGCACCTCCAAAGAACAAAAGAAACAAATAGACGGGAACACGCCGAGCTGCATTTTCAACGGTATGAAACTATAGTACAAAGGCCAATGCTCCTAGGAAAGCAAAATAATGATGGCAAAACTGCGCTCATCAGCATTGCACACACACTCGCTTCTCATACCCAATAATCCAGTTCTTCACCATCTTAGTCGAAAATTCAAGCAAATCAAGTTGCTCTCTGACGCCACGCTTATCCCATCCATCTTTATCATTGTTTGCACCCGAACCCGCAGCCTGATCAAAGACTTTTCTCAGCTTTGTCTTCTCCCATTTCTCCCATCTCTCAACGCGGCACTCATCAGTGTCCCCAAATGCCAAAGGCTCCGGTTGTTCCTCCATATCTCCTCCCTGTAGCATTTGGGGATAGGTGTCTTCCCAAGCTGGGACAGTGGTAATACATTCCCAATCAACGATCCCGGTTATCTCCAGCGTTGTGCGGTCAACCATGATATTTGAGCGATTAAGGTCGTGGTGACGCAGCGCGAATTCCTTTGTTTGCATGTCGTCGGAGAAAAGGGAAGTGAGAATTCCCCGGAGCCGTTGGATGGTATCCTCAATCTCTGGCACATCCTCGGCAAGATCTTCATCGCTCTCTGAATCTTCGTCATCCGAATGCGCCATTCGAACGCCAGCCGCATGTTTATCTAACATCTCGTTACTTTATTGTAGCCAATCCATTTGATTTGTCATACTTACCAGAAATCAGTTTTAGGAGAAGTTTCTTATCTTCCAGTTCCACTTTCATTAATGCAAGTAAGTATTCCCGGTCGCTGTGATAAGGCCCGCGATCCCTCTTTATCAGTAGCTTCCTCTTTCCAGCGAAAATAAAAGAGTTTACTATCGGACCGATCACAAAATTGCTGTTATCAGTAGCCACAGCGACCTTCAAGTCAGCTTCGCTGAGCTCGGCACGGTGATACAAACTCCCGACGGCATCGAATCTGCACTTCCCACGGAGTTCCTTCGAGAGCTGCCCCAAGCGCTCAACAACAATCGTCTTTCTCTCGAGGCTCAGATCGCGCCAGACCTCCCCCAGGCAGACTCCTGGGATTTTCGCCATAATGATCCATTCAAAACCCAACTCGTTTTCGGTCGTGCAATCGTAGGCGAATACCTCTGGAACTGGTAGTGAGGTACATTGCCGCAATAGTCGGAGAGTGGCAACCTCGCTGGCAGTCTTGTAGAACGGTTCGACCGGGAGCGTTGCGCGGAAGATGTAGGACTTCGGGTCCTTGATTGTGTTTGAGGAGACCGTGATTAAATAGACTTTGTTAAACGCCCCTCCTGCGAGGAATTTTACGGAAAGGTCTTCCGCACGAAGGTGTTGTCGTGACAGTGCCTCGATTGTGGCGATGTTCGGGGTTGCCGTCCAAGCTGGCACAGGACCAAAAAGGTTGGATTTCCAATGAAGGCCGAAGGCCGGGGAAGGCTGATGGGGGTGTGTGGGTGCCATTTGTTGTTGGTGACAGTGAGCCAATGAAGTACCTGTAGTGAGGAGGTTGTTGAGATGGGAACGTAGCGCATTGAAAGAAGCTGACCTGAATCTTACGTAGGGGTATGTTTGGATACGACCGTTCGCGTCCATTCTGTTCCATTCCCCATACGAGTACAAACTTTCTTGCCCTTTCGTTTCATAATGGTCGTTTTGTATGAGAAAATGGAACAATCTCCAACGGTTCCGTTCCCGCCAAACAGAGCCTTACCAGACCGCAACTAGCCACGCTAAAGTAGAAAATATGGGATTGAATAGGATTCAAGCGCTCAGATGATTAAACATGTGATTTTGAACACATCGTCTACATCCATGTGTTACAGCGTCACCACATTGACATTGGAGACTTTGCGAAAAGACTCCGAACGTGAGGCAAGTGAGGTTCTAGACCAACCAGATCCCTGCAAGTAGGATTTGACTCTGGATGAGAAATCGTACTCGTGTTTCTCAGCCAAGATTTGGCACCCGGTTTGCCCTAGCGGGTGGCACCAGTTCTTTTCCACTGAAGCGGTATAGCATGCCAATGGTGCACAGCTATACCATCACCTGGGCCACCTAACTCTCTGTTTTTTTCCCAACTTACGGCATTCGGCTCCGGTGATTCCCTCAGAAGAGTTTAGCTTAGAACTAGCTACACACTATTCGAAAGCTATACCCCTTCTGCGGACGAGGACTTGTGCCACACACTAGGACAAATGGGGTGCCAAATCTTGGCTGAGAAGCACGAGTAAAGTCCTTATTGTTAATCGTTCTACCACATTACTGGCAACTCCGAAAATTGAGTATCTCCGGACAAGGCTCTAATCTCCGCATCAACGGGACTAACCCTCAGAAAGCCTAGTACTGTACTAAACACAAAAAGAATGGAGAAATTCCAAAAACCCCTACCACCGTACTGTACTAGTACAAGGCTATTAAACTATGGTGGACACTATTACTCCATTCCTCTTTTGCCCAATACTAGGCTTTATTAGGGTCCTGACGTCTTAACACGGTGATTGGAACCCTGTGCGGAGATACCCAATTTTTTGAGTTAATTCAAGTTAATATGGTATGTGAGTGAATACTAAAAGCTACTAGATCAGGGTGTAGATGACGTTCTCAATCAATTGGGAATGCCGCTCACTGGGGACGCCAATGCGAAAACGAATCGGCTGAGGTTGGTTATTGGAGCCCCCCACGTCTGATTTCTGTGCTTGAGGCACCCCCTGGCCTTGTGGGCATTGTGCCTTTGGTGTTTTCTTTCCATGGAGTTTCTGCTTGTATTTTTTAGAAATAATGGTATCTTGTTTCTTGGGAAATGGTCTTTGTTTCTACTGAAAAAACGTGTGGTGTATGGAAGAAGGGAAGTTTCCGTGCTTGCTCTCGACTAATCCAGTCGTAGACTAAATACAAGTAGAGAGCGCATGAAACATGAAAAATCCACAAACAGAATAATAGTCACAACCCTTCTGCCTATCGTCCCCTCAAACCAAGGGTTGTACCCTCTGTAATGGCCATCAGATGGGATTACATCGATCATTAGCACAGTGTTTCCCCACGAAACGAGCAGTCCCCAGTCTAGCGTAGATTCACGACCGTGGCTCCCTGTATGTTCCTCAGCAACCACCGACCGGAGCGTCCAGAGATGTTCACTATAACTATTGATAACGTTATAGTCTCTCTTTTAGATAAAGGGTTCGGCCACGTGCTTGGGATTCATTGATCCGTGGGAAGGAAGACGGCAGATAGTGTTGGAAGTCAAGAGATGCGGCTCAGCATGCTTACTATCGTTTACGCTATAGTTATCATTACCTGTTATTATCGCCTGAAGATGTCGCCCACTTTTTTGGAAGAAAAGCCCTTTGTCTCTGGGAGCTTGGACGGGTAGTAGTGGTATCGGAGGGGAGTTTGAAAGAGGGAAATTTTCCGGAGGAAGCCGGGTGTATCGTGAGGTAGCTGGGAGCCTCAGGAGGAAGGCAGAAGAGTCGGATGCGTGGAGGCGATAGTAGTCCCTTGTAGGGACTGGTACATTTGTCGGAAGGAAAGCGAAGAGTCTGATGTGGAGGAGCTGGAGTTCTTTCTACGGCCCCGTCTTGCTTTCGTTAGCACGGGAGTATGCAGGTGGGGGAGAGAGAATGGATGTGTGGAAGGATCGGAGGATGTTTTTTTTACGGTTTTATATGCTCCTCGCTTTACCATTAGTTTAGCTCAAGTGCCCAAAATTGAGACCTTTCTACCTCACCCAAGTCCTACCCCAACCACCATATTTTGTTCATCGTGTTATGGTCTTCACCGAAGTCGGATTTTTGTTTCTAGAATCCCGCTGTACAAAAGAAAGAGGCTGTCAGAAGGAAGCCGTCGGAGGAAAGTTTGGAGCGTGGGATGCGCCGAGGCTATGAACAGCGGGAGCTCTTTGTGAATAATTCCTTTCTTTTGTTAGCTTTTAAATAGCAACGGCTTGAGCAGCGAAATAGGACGAAGATACGGGTGACGATGGAACGGCAGCGGTTTAATACAAGACACGGCGATAACGCAAGTCTTTTAGGTGAGGAAGCGAGATATCTGTTTCGCACATGGTTAACTAACGGAAAAGACAGGAGTATATAAGAAACAAAACGTCACTCCCCGGTCCTTCCACCAGTCACTACACATATCCATTCTATTCCCACCTTCCCTCTTCCGTACTCCCAAGCTAACACAGGCCAAGCTTCTCAAAGAGTTCCCACTGCTTCCTACCTAGCCTCCAGTCCAGGTTCCTTCCTTCCGATGGCTTCCATGATTTCTAGCGACGAGTAACCACAGCCATAGAAAGCATATCGAGCAGCTATGAGTTCCAAGATTAGCATGGGAATACAAAAGTGGAAAGAGATACCTGGCGAAGAACAGGTATATGTGGTGGTGGTTGGAAGGATCAGAGGGTTACCTCGTTATGCCTTAAATCTCCTACCTTTACCATTAGTTAGCTAGGTTATGCGAAAGGAGAACCTTACCACTCACCCCAGGTCATACTATGCGATCGAAGTCGTATCTTGTACCGGGAAAGGGTCGCTGTACTTCGTCACTTTAGTCATCACCATTTAAAAAGATTGAGGCATCCGGCAGCCAGATGCTAGGAGGGTCGGAAGGAATCTAGGAGCACCAGATACGTGGAGGCTGTGAATGATGGGAAGCATGTCTCTCCTTTGATAGTACGGGAGTACCGGTACGCAAGGGAGAGGGAGACATGTATGGAGGAGAGTGGATATGTGCGGTGATTGATGGAAGGGAAGGGGGATGACCTCATAGTAATTTATATATACTCCGGTCTTCGCCTTTCAGTTACCGGCACAGGTACTCGTCCCAGGCAAGAGGTACTCGAAAATATGAGTTGCCAGTTTGTATTAGATATTGACCACTATTCTCAGCCAGCCAAGTATCCCTTCGTTTGATGCCGAATTCCATCGTTTTTTAGCGTTGCATTAGCACAGGGATCAGAAAACACTAGAGGGTAAGCAGTAAGTAGAGATGGGTATGACTCAGGAAGAAATGAGGATAGTAGACTCTTGAGTGCTCGCCTACTGGGACATTTATGATTGAATGTGCGCAGAGGATCTTGCTCTGATCATGGCCATGGTGAGAGGTACTTGGTTTGCGTATTCTGAGCCTAACACCACCTTAAAGTACTGATTAGCATGGCCATGACAGAAACGAGATTGTCTGTGTGCTCTCCAGGATGACCCACATCTCCATCCCAGTGGAAAAATCCTACCTGTCGGCCAAGAATCACTAGCGCTACACAGCTCTGAATTTCGGCAGCAAGGTGAGGGATTGTAGTTTGAGGAATATCCCGTCCGGTATCGCGTCTTAGCCTTGCTATTACCAAAAGCGAGTGAAGTGGTGAAATCAAACGAAGGGATGAGGTGTGTGACCAACATCCGGAGGAGTGCGGTGGAGACACTTTTCTGCATATATTAGTCCAGTAGCAGCATAAAAACCAAAAAGGCGGTTAAACAAAGTAATTTACCTTTTCCATTTCGATAGACTTATGTTATGGCAAAGCTCAAATAGAGTAGTTCATAATAAATTTGATATTAACTTATGCTTACCCCACAAGTCCCTGGCATGTGCAAGGGTAAGTGGGGCGCTGAAGCACAAATCTAAGAGTTTACCAACCTATCCAGGGTGTCTCAGCCTATTCCGGGTGTCGCCCAACTTTTTTCTCACATCCAAAAAACGCCAAAAAAAACACGTTTCCCTGTATGTAAAAATCCTTCAAGTTGTTCCCATACAGTAACGTGATTTACCGTCATGCGGCTCTTCGCAGGGATGTGGCTCAGCGCCAAGCCAGGCATAGATACCTACCCCACTTTCGTTTGTGAACCAAGTAGCCATCGCTAATATTGACAAAAGGTCTCCAAATTTCGCACGATGCCAGTAATTAAGCCAAGGAAGCGGAACGAGGCAGAGGTGAGGATTGAGAAGGCTATCAACCACTACCGGCATAGCGATAACCCCTCCATTTGGGCTTCGGCAGAGAAGCAAGACGTTCCCTACTCAACATTGCGGGGAAGGCTGCATGGCCGAGTTTCTCGGGAGACTGGGCATCTCAAGATGGTAGTAGTGACGGAATATGAAAAAAATTCAATAGTACGGTGGTGTGAGCGCTTGGATGAGTGGGGACATCCAGGGCGATTGGGTATGGTAAAGGCTATGGCAGAGGCGATGGTTTCCCGGCGGGTGAATGATCGTACTCTAGGGAAGAACTGGATAACCCGGTTCCTAAACCGCCATCCTACCTTAGCTGTAACCGGAACTGGAGTTCAGTCCGTTCGGTTCAAGGGATTGGTTTATGTTTTGTTTTACTTGTGGTTTCGAGTATTCTTTGATACTCAGTTTGTTTTACTTGTGGTTTCGAGTATCCTTTGATACTCAGTTTGTTTTACTTGTAGTTTCGAGTATCCTTTGATACTCAGTTTGTTTTACTTGTGGTTTCGAGTATCCTTTGATACTCAGTTTGTTTTACTTGTGGTTTCGAGTATCATTTGATACTCAGTTTGTTTTATTTGTGGTTTCGAGTATTCTTTGATACTCAGTTGGTTTTATTTGCAGTTTGAGTGAACGGATGTTGGGGAACTCGCCCATGCAGGACATGGACAAAATCTTGTATTTAAAGAGCGCTGAATTCCTTAGAGGAACAGCAGACTTCGACGGACAGAGTATTTCTAATATACTTGGTTGAACCGTTACCTCTTCAAGTCCCTATTCTTTATATCTTCCTCTCGGAGCCTCCCTTAGCGCAGTATGCCCACCGGTTGTAGATCAACTTGTGCGCTACTCCTATTGTACCCGGAAGCGTGATTAGCACCCCGGTGCGAACATGTTACATTTTTTTACCCTCAGCAAGTGGTTAGAAACTTGTGTGCAAGATCACGGATCGACAGGCACAACCCAGCGAAGCTAGCACGAAGGCGGAGGAGCCCAGCAGTGGCCCGCCTACCCCACCTACACGATAGACCCTCTCACAACGCGCAGTGGGAAGCAGGTCTCCAGAGAAGGGCTAACGAAGCCCAAGAGACCAGACCAAGCGAAAGGCCCGAAAGACGGATTCGCAATCGACCATCCAGGAAGACAGCTAGCACGAGACCAGGCAGCTCAGGATTTCAAGTGATCCAAGGAAGAGTTCAGCCAACAAAGCCTATCCATGCCTGGAGGCTTTCCAGTTACTCCCGAAAAAGGAAAACAACCCGGAACTAGCTGAAGTTCATCAAGACCACTCACATGAGGCGCAGGTGTGGCACCTGGCCCAGAAGACAACGGTAGCAGCAGCAGCGACAGTGAAGACAGTATGGCAAGCTCAGCAAGAGACCCACCTGGAGGTCCGCCAGGACCGCCTGACCCTCCCGCAGGAGCACATGGACCCGGTGGCATACCAGCCAATCCTCCGAAAATCAAACTCCCTCTACCTGCGAACTTCTCAGGGAAAGGAGAGGACCTGAAGCCTGAAGCTTTCCAGCGATGGGAAACAGCAGTGCACCAGTACCTAAGATTGCATGGCATCGACATTGAGGAACACAACACAGGAATGGATGTTGGAGCCTTCTGTGAAGGCAGAGCCCTCAATGCCTACCAACAGTGCATGGACGCATACGGCGAAGGAGCTAGAGCGACAAGGGTACTAGAAGCCCTGAAGCAACGATTCTAGTCATCCCGTAATAGCGAAGAGATATTCAAAGCCTTCAACAGCATCAGCCAGACCCATGGTGGAAAAACAGAACGAATAACTAAGATAGCAACAGACCTCCTACTCTATGCAAAACGAATGCCCTGCGGAGCGGTATCCGCCTACATGCAGAAACGCCATTTCTATGATGCTATGCATCCCCTACTCCGAAGGGAAGTGGAACCAATGGAAGAGGATGATGATGACATTCATGATATGATAAAAAGAGCGGAATGGAAGGATGCAATTCTGCACGAAACCAATGCCTATGGAACCAAATCCTCCCCACCACCTCGAAGGGAATGGCAAGACAATGGATCTGGACCATCAAGGGTAAAGAAGTCTAAGTTTCAGAAAAATGCGAAGCAGTCCACTAAGGAGAAACGAAGAGAAAAAGGAGAGTGTTTCGAATGTGGAAAGACCGGACATATGGCCCGGGATTGTCCAACCAAGAAAGGGAAATAAAAGGCGATCAAAAAGGAACCCGCAGCGAACTACATAGAACCTGATGAATACAAGGATGTGCAAATCAATACCATGGAAGCGCAGTACTTCCTGGTCCAGCCGAAACCCGGAAAGAAGCCTCACCGAGCACTAGAAGGAACCATCCAAATTAATGGACACCCTGCTCGAGTTCTTTTTGATACTGGAGCTATCGGAACAGATATGATCAGCAACACCTTTGCGGCTACCCATGGACTCAAAACCGAAGCCCTCCAACAACCAATTCCGGTCGCTATGGCGGTAAAGGGATCCCGTTCTACTAGCCATAAAACCGCAAATGTCTCAATCCAGCTAGGATCTGTCAAGTTCCCTGAACACAAAATGCTGCTTGGAAATGGAGCTAAGTTCGATGCCCTAATCGGGATGCCATTCCTCACACGGCACAATGCAGTCATCAGATGCGGCGAGTCTATTATAGAATTCCCAGACAAGAAAGTCTGAGTATCCTGCACCCCTACCAGTGGAGAATACCGAGCTGCAGTATGCGAAGCAACGGTCCATGAACTACTAGAAGAATTTGCGGATGTTTTCCCCGACAAGATTCCGGAACAGCTACCACCCATGCGTGCGGAGAACCACCACATCACCTTTAAGGACCCGAATAACCTTAAAAACCAACCCACCTACTCGATTCCCGATGCCTACAAAGACCAACTATGGGACTGGATCAATGAGATGATGAGTAGAGGAGTAATCTACAGAAGCCAGGCACCCAGCGCAGCGCCTATGTTTGTTCAACCAAAGACAGATGGGAAGCGAATCAGACCGTTGGTAGACCTCAAGCTCCGGAATAGCAACACAGTGATAGACAGTTCCTCGATTCCCAATCAAACCGAGATCCTGGAAGCAGTAGGCCGTGCAAAATACCGCAGCAAGATAGACTTGAGCGACGTGTATTTCCAAACAAGAGTGGATAAGGAAAGCGAATCAAAAAACTCATTTAAAACACCATTCGCAACCTTCATCAGCAGAGTCATGCTGCAAGGAGACGCCAATGCGCCCGCCACCTTTATGCGCATTATGGAAAACCTATTTAGCGAGTACCTACACCACTTTGTGTGGGTCTACATTGATGATATCCTAATTTACTCGAATACCGAAGAAGAGCATTCGCAACACATAAGGATGGTGTGCGAGAAATTGCGACAGGAAATATTCTATGCGAGCAGGCAAAAGACAACCCTATTTGCGGACAGGGTCGAAATCCTAGGACGTGTAATTGATGATCACAGAATTCACACCGCCCCTGGGAAAATAGAATCTACAGCAAACTGGACTATGCCACGAACGCAGAAGGAACTACAGTGATTCCTCGGGTTAGTCAATTACCTCGCACGGTTCCTCCCACACCATGCTACAATTATGGCACCCCTCACGGATTTAACAGGAAAGGCCGAGTTCACTTGGACACCCACACATGACCAGGCATTCAGAAATGTGAAGAAGCTAATCAGGGAAGCGGAAGTGGTCCGACCACTAGACTACTCCAAAAAGGAACCTATTTGGTTGATCACTGATGCATCAGACGTCGGAGTTGGCGCCTGGGTGGGACAGGGGTTGTCACATGAAACAGCCCCACCGGCAGCACTGCACAGCAGGAAGTTCACTGATTCCCAAATGAACTATGGAACAACCGACAAGGAAGCACTCGTGGTTATCGATGCGCTCAACACTTTTAACCATCTCCTGATGGGAAACCAGTTCACAATAGTAACCGACCACCAACCCCTTACCAACCTCAAGACGGAGAAGATACCAGGACACAGAAGGACGCGCTGGATCAGTGAAATCAGCAAATATGATGCAAAAATCATCTACATACCAGGACGAACTAACTATTTAGCTGACGCCCTCTCCCGCATTTATGAGAACCAGCAAGTCGAGAATCCACCCTACGTCTATGACCATCCTAGATCTGACGACGACCTGTCTGACTCTACCACATTCGAGCAAGAGCTCAACACCATGGAGTCAACGAAACCTATCTCCCCTATTCCTCACCCTCCTCCGGACTCCTACACGGAATATTACGCTGAAGGACGAGACAGCCCTGGTGACATAGTAGCCGGAAGCGACTGGGGCGATACCTGCCTGTGCACCCTCCGGCAGACTCCTTCACCGGACCGAAAGCATGCAGCGATCTATTATTCTCAATGCTACTGCGATCATTGTCCTTACGACCACACCGAGCTTAAGTTTGTCAACAACCACCCCAAATCCCAACCCAAACGAGCAAGTAGTCTGGATCCACCAACTACGGCTCAGCCTGGGACGAAGAGCAGACAAAGGATATCTTAAACCTTACAGATGAGCTTTCGCCGCCCCCGGCTACTTTGCCTGGACCAGAGGCACAGGCACCTATTGACATCCAACAGT
>LN891162.1:100954-121433 GCA_900010015.1 Tuber aestivum
CAACCACCCCAAATCCCAACCCAAACGAGCAAGTAGTCTGGATCCACCAACTACGGCTCAGCCTGGGACGAAGAGCAGACAAAGGATATCTTAAACCTTACAGATGAGCTTTCGCCGCCCCCGGCTACTTTGCCTGGACCAGAGGCACAGGCACCTATTGACATCCAACAGTTAGAAACAGCTGCAAGCCTCTACCCACTGCCGATCGAATACCCGTCAAGTCCACCCCCGGTGGCCGGACCCCTCTACAGTGACGCACTTGGCTGTTACAATACCGAAACCCTCATCTCTGTCATGCCCCCTACCCATGACGATTTCCGCCGTGATCTATACAAATCCTTCGATGAAGAGAACTTAGGACAGGATGAGGATGAGAGACCTAGCTGTGGAGAGCTCATAGAGGAAGAGAGGGATGTGCGGTCAGCTATGGATGACGTGAACGGAACCTTTCGAGCCCAGATGATCAAGGCCTACCGCTGTGACCCCCTCTACCACAAAGTTCTTGACAGTGGAAGGACCAGAGACCTTAAACTCTACGAAATCTCGGATGGAATCATATATGCCCCTACCCGATATGGCAACAAAGCCCTTTACGTCCCGGATGGACACCTGGTGAACGGAAAGACACTTCGGGAATACCTAATCAGGAAAATCCATGACAAAGGCCATGCTAGCGCTGACCGGAACCTCCATTATGCTTCAGAATAGCTATACTGGCCAGAAATGCGTGACGACTTCAAGCGCTATGCGAAGACCTGTGAAGAGTGCTAAAGGAATAAGGAACAAACTACCTTACCAGAAGGATATGCCCGGACGCTAAAGCTACCTGCTGACGTGTTTGAATCGTATGCCATAGATTTCGCAGGACCTTTCAACAAATCCGGCGCATATGATACTATCCTAGTTGCGCTGGACCGCTTCTCTGGATTTACCTGGCTAATACCCACTCTTGCTTCGTCAACAGCCCAAGATACATGAGACCTACTGCAGCGAAATGTCTTTACTCCTCATGGCCACCCTCTCTCAATCGTTACCGACGCAGACCCTAAGTTCACATCCAAGTTCTGGAAACAAACATTAACCTCGATGGGGATAGAACACATCTTAGCCGCGCCAGGCCACCACCAAACCAATGGCCAAGTGGAGCAAAAGATCAGAGAAGTCAAGACAGGACTCCGGAACATAATCAACAAGCGGCAAAACAACTGGGAACCAGCCCTCCCAGAAGCAGTAGCATACATCAATGCCATGTACTCTAGTACTATTGACACGGCCCCTTACAAAGCCATATATGGACGAAACTACCCCCTCTTACCCCGCACCTTATTCAAGGACTCTGCAGTGCCGGCTTCTGACAACCACCTCAATCAACACGAAGCCCTCCGGAATGATACCTACCAGGCACTAAGAACCGCCCGATTCCGAAATACAACAAAGGCACAGAAGAAGCGAAGACTCCATCACGCCATACCCCCCGGCGCCATGGTCATGGTACATGGGAACCTGTTCAGTCACGAGACCAGTAGAAGCAAGAAACTCCAACCCCGCTGGCGAGGTCCATTCAAAGTACTAGAATTTGACAGCAATACCGAGAATTACACCATCAAGCTGGAAGGACGAATGTACCAGCGAGCCAAGGCAGTAGTTCATTCAACCACAGCTAAGAGATGGCACCCAAATGACGATAGCAGATTCCCAGGATGCAGCCACTCCCGGCCAGCCCCGCTACTTATCCACAACCAGGAGGAATGGGAGGTGGAACAGATACTTGACCACAGAAAGCGCTATGGAACCGATCAGTTCCTAATGAAATGGAAAGGTTATCCAGACTCGGAAAATAGCTGGGAACCAGTGGAAGGAATCGAGAATGCGATGACCCTTGTGCATGAGTGGTGGAAAGACAACATGCCTGGAGAACAACTACCCCCCACCATCAACCATATAAGGATAACTTGGTCGCCTATCTTACGCACCACATAACGAATACGCGAAGACCCTCCTACCAGACCAGATTTCTGGGCCCCCTATGATGCAAACGAGTTTGAAAGCAGCAGTGATGAAGACCAAACGATGGCAGATGTTATAGATACCTTTATCTAACGGCACACTCCCTATCTGAATACCTTGAAGATGGAAAACTATGAGGAACTGAATGTGAGGCTACGCCATCAGCTGGTGGGACTCTTGGTGGACCGCGGTGCTATCCTACTAGAAAATTTCTTTGATACCCTTTTAGTTGATTACTGCCCCAATTGCGAGGACCTACTAGTGGAAGTATGGGACAGAGCGGCAGGTATCCGCGATTACTGTGACTTTCATTCCCTTTATTCCAACTGTTTTTTGCAATTTCCAACATGTGTATTTTGTATTGGTGATGGACATTGGGCGCTAGGCGATGAGGAATATGGCGAAGATTTTTATGAGGAGTTTGATTTTCGAGATTATTGATTTGTTTAGGCAAACATATATTTTGTTTTAGGGAATGTAACCAGAACTGGCGTTCAGTCGGTTCGGTTCCAGGATTTGGTTTATGTTTTGTTTTACTTGTGGTTTCGAGTATTCTTTGATACTCGGTTTGTTTTACTTGTGGTTTAGAGTATTCTTTGATACTCAGTTTGTTTTACTTGTGGTTTCGAGTATCCTTTGATACTCAGTTTGTTTTACTTGTGGTTTCGAGTATCCTTTGATACTCAGTTTGTTTTACTTGTGGTTTCGAGTATCCTTTGATACTCAGTTTGTTTTACTTGTGGTTTCGAGTATCCTTTGATACTCAGTTTGTTTTATTTGTGGTTTCGAGTATCCTTTGATACTCAGTTTGTTTTATTTGCAGTTTGAGTGAACGGATGTTGGGGAACTCGCCCATGCAGGACATGGACAAAATCTTGTATTTAAAGAGCGCTGAATTCCTTAGAGGAACAGCAGACCTCAACGGACAGAGTATTTCTAATATACTTGGTTGAACCATTACCTCTTCAAGTCCCTATTCTTTATATCTTCCTCTCGGAGCCTCCCTTAACGCAGTACGCCCACCGGTTGTGGATCAACCTCTGCGCTACTCCTATTATACCCGGAGGTGTGATTAGGACCCTGGTGCGAACACGTTACATTAGCTACGAAGCTTAGTACCCGTTTGGATCGTCAGCGCGCTCTTGCAAGCCATCTACAAGTCCTAAAGGACCATTTTCATAAGGTATGATCTTCCGAGTATACCATGCGCTAGAATGACTACGAATTGTTAGTATAGTTACAAAAGCTAATTAAATTTCACCAAATAACCCCATCCAATATTTATAACATGGATGAGAAGGGTTTCATGATGGGGGTTGCACTACGGTGTAAAGTTATTGTTAAAAAAGGGCGCCGCAGAGCGAAGCTAACACAGGATGGTTCGCGAGAGTGGGTAACGGTCATAGAGGCCATATCAGGGGATGGTCGAGTGCTACGCCCCATGATTATTAACAAGGGCAAAGCCCACTACATGGGCTGGTATGCGAAGTTGCAAAAAAAAGATGTAGCTACTTTCGGAGTGTCAGAAAAAGGGTGGAGTAACGAAGGCTTAGGGCTCCGGTGGTTAAAGGAAATTTTTGATAGAGAAACCCGGGAGAGGTAAGTGATATTTAAATTAAAGCTAATTCTAATAATCCTAGAGCTAATCTGATCTATAGTGCTGGAAATTCCTATCGCCTTCTAATTCTAGATGGCCACGTATCACATTTCAATTGGGAATTTTTTGACTACTGCTTAAATGCAAAGATAATTCCCTTTTGTCTTCCAGCCCACTCTACACACCTCCTCCAGCCCCTTGATGTAGGCATATTTGGTCCCCTCCAGCGCCATTATAGTAACTTGAATGGCCTAGATGAGTTTATTCGAAAGGGCCATGCGGGGATGAATAAAGGGGAATTCTTACCGTATGTTGCCCTACTATTGCCATCCTAGATGACAATTATTATGTAATATTACAGAATCCTAATGCCCGCTCGTAGACTTACTTTTACAACAAAGAATATCCTTCGTGCCTGGAAGGCAGTAGGAATAATTCCCTTTAACCCTCGGCACATCTTGGGGGTGGTAAAAAAAAAAGAAACCAATGTCTCACCTTTAGGTTCTTCGGCAATCCGAGCGGCTCCTCCGATCATCCGAACTCTACGTGGAGTAAGCCAGGCTACAAGAACCGCAATATCGCTAGTTACTCGCACTACCCCATCCTCCCAGAAGCTGAAAAGACTCTTGGTTGGCCTTTCCGAAGGCTTTCAGCAAACAATTGCTGACAAGACTCTAGCGGAGGAGGCGCACCGCCAATACCGGCAATTGATGGAGAAGGAGCAGAGAGGAAAGACTTCTGATCGGCATAAGCTGATAGAAGCAACAGTAATCACTTCAGAAATGGTGATTGAGTTACGGGAACGGCGGGAGAGAGTGGATGCGGTCAAGGCTGCCCGGAAAGCCAAGAAGGAACAAAACCTCCCCTGTTCTCCACAAATTAGGCGAAAGAGAAGGGAGCCAACATCATCGCCTCCTTCAGATAGCCTTCCAACATCTCCTATTACTACTACACATCCTCTAGTGGATGAAGTGGATGACTTGTTGGAAGAAATGGAGGCATTGGACGTTGGGGGTGATGGTATAAGGGAATTGGGTAGTGGGGGGGTTGAAAATACAATCCGTCTGTGAGGAAAACGCTGATTACGAGTTACCTGATCAACTTAGATCAATTGGGGCATGTATTTAGCTTATTGGGATAGAGGGGAATGGCATTCAGGCATTGGAAGGTATAGAATATTGAAATGTAATCATTTGTTGCTTGGGAGAGGTGCTAGGACCCCTTCAGAAAGTGAGACCAATTGCGCAATCACGTCCGAGCCGGATCTGGGCGAAGAGCCGGTTCCCCGTAAAACACGTTACATGGGTGTTGTCCAACTAGATGTACCCCCAAAGTACAGTACAAGTAGAACATGAACACAGGGATTATAAATTCCTTAAATTTATCCTAGCTAAACCTATCCAACATCTTCTAGCGAAACACAACCACCGGCATATCCTACCTTGCAACCCAACACAAAAATGACAAAACTAACAAAAAAAAACAAAAAAACAATACAAAATCACAAAAAACATAACCAAACACCACCGTTCATCGTCATGAGCACTCACTCAGACCAGCCAAGCTTTCAAGTCCTGCACAATAGCTTCTTCATGAACATCAACATCCCCACCAAACAAATAAAAAAAAGTGAAGGTGGAATAACTGAGGAGCTAACAACCTTGTTGAAGTCTACTACCAGCACTCACAATATCCTCTTATCAACCTCCGACAAATTCCAGTAGGCCATATGCAGGCCAGGCAAGTCTGTCAAGTCCGCCCATTTTCCTTGACAAGACTTCCTAGTTCATCGCCTCACACCTAGACGGCCTGGCCTACTGCAGACAGCCTAATAGCTCATCTGCTCAAGCACTACGGTAACTGAAAATCAAAACTTCTCCTTCTCCCAACCCCTCAGGCACCTGCTCCATATGACAGCAGCCCCAGTGCAACAACCCCCATGGGATAAAGCAAGGGACAAGTCCAAAAATGTTAGATCTTCACACAGGCAATGAAGTTGTTCCCAATCATGCTAGCAGATTCGGTACCCATAGCAAGAACTGGCCCACCCACCATTCGTGGAGCTGAAGACTTAAGACTTGTAACTGTCGTCCTCGTGTTGATTTGGATTTGAAGGTTGTATTCGCCGTTTGAAGTCTCCTATTGGGTCACGAGCATCCTCTCCTCACAGCTACCGTTTGGTACCAGACTCAGTTTCTGACAAACGGGACATCAAGAGCAGGCTATTAACTTCAGATTAAAAAAATCATCTAAATTAGACAATTTTTTCCCCCAGTTAATCAGAATAACCTAGGTTATTTTGTTCCTGCTCCTCAAAAACAGAGCCCTGTAACAAAACCTACTCACAGCCCTTTCTTCGGGTTACTTACGCATTGCATATTCAGGCAGAAGTCTCAATCAGTGTAAATCTCTCCCTGACTCTCTGGAAATCTCATCAGTTTTGAATCCAGAATGTGGTTGATGAAATCTCGGAGTGCTTCATGTCCATTCCCCATAGTGAATAAGATATTTAAGGAGCAACTAGGAAATGTATTGGAGGGTTCAAGCAGCAGTAATAAGAGATCCGACAGATATGTCATTCGTGGAGAGAACTGAGCGTTATGGAGGGTACAAAGTCAAGATGGCGCTTCAGCCTTAATACTGGTACTGGTAATTCCTGATGTCTGTGAACACGACCGCTATTGCATACCACCAAAGTCTTGAGGCTCCGACCGATTTTTTGTACTTATGCAATCGCAGCTGTGTTCACAAACTTCAGGACACCACGAGTACTATTGCGTCCTTTGTGATATCAATGTGGGTGAAGTGATAGGTGGAAATAATATCACATCCTTGACAATATTAATGAGGATACCCCATAAGAGAATGGTGTACTAGGCACTCAAGAATTTTCTGCTTCAGGAGAGACTCCGAGAGAGGCAAAAATTACAGCAAAATAGAAAAGCATGAAAAGGTTCAACTCACCATCAAGTTCATTGAGATCTTGGAGAGTTGCAGGAAATTTCTGGCAACGGGTATTAGAAGTGGTGATAAGGGGGTGCAGGCGGTAGTCGGCCACGTTGACACGGGAATTCGCGGTGCGGGCAATGCTGTTTACTTCGCTTTTGCTCCAGTCCCAAATTAGTACCAGTGTACGGGGCGGTGGTAGTATAGGATAGTTTGGCAGTCACAGGGGGAGGCTTGCACGCACAATAGTTGCACAGCAGTAGATAGCCCGGCATGCACAACCCCCGGTATCCGGAGGAGGACCCTCATGTTTGCCCAGTAGATAGAAAAAACAACCTTCCCGATGGCTCTCAATTCAATCACCAGTCCTCACCTAGGAGGTTGGCCCTTTTCCTTGGTTCTCCTTCTGCTTGTTAGCCCTATTATCTTTTATCTACCCAGTGCCAAGTCTACCTGCTCAATTTCCGGTGATAGCAAGAAGAGTTCCAGTCATCTTTCTCTTCACAGGTGTGCATGGTCAACACACCATCCATCTAAGGGGAAGGTAATGGAAGATCCACACAGGGGTGCTCGGAAACGGATTGGTGTTCAGTTTGACAACTTGCCGTCTCATTCGTTTTGCACCCTGGACTCTAAATCGCCGCCTAGTGGCCTCTGCTCCCAATTGGATGAGCCTAAGCCCAAGTGCCTAGGAAGAGTCTTCAAACAAGAAAGAGAGGGAGCACTGAGATCTGGTGGGCTTCCGGAAATGAATCAAGGGATTGATACCATCTACTTTCAGAGGAAAGGCTACTGGTACTCAATACCACGTCAAGTCTTTTCAAGCCCAACCAAGGAAGACTCCCAGAGGTTCCAGTTACCGGTTCGACAGGATTTCGTACCACCGACATTCTTTGATAATTTACGGGGACTGTTACCAAGTAGCTCAAGTAGCCAGGCAGAAGATCCTCTTGGAGTATCAAACTCGAAGGTTATGGCACCCCCAGCAATTACCTTTTCTGGAGATAGCATGGTTGGAGTTAGGGGTTTCAGCAGTTGGATGAACTCCTGGTTCGCGACCCAAGGAGAGGAGATGCGGGTGAGTTGGCACAGGCGAAGAAGTTGAGAGTAGCCCAGATTCACATAGCCTGTCCGATCAAATCTACCACAGGCCATTTCCTACGTCAGTTACCAGACTCTATTCCTTAGGATGAGAAGAAGTTGAGGGAAGCATTAATTGAGCAGTTTGATGAGACTGAGGTGGACGAGCAGGCTCAGGAAGACATTTTGTCCATCATGAGTGGGCTCGAATAGGGAGAACATACAGTATTTGCCTACTCACGGAAAGTTCTCAAAATTCTGCAGAGAAAGCCGGCAAGGGTCAATCAGTTCGACAAGATCTTGATACGTTACTATATTGAGGGCCTTGCAAGCCAGCCACTATGTGAGATGGCGATTATGAGCTATCAGAAGCCAACCTCTGACGTGACGCCATGCAAAATTGTTAAAGCCATAATGAGATTGGCAACGCAGTTAAAAATAAAAGGGTATAGGAAGAGTGAAAGCGGCAACATCACGGGAAGTAGTGATGAGGAAGGGTCTAGTAGTGAAGATGAGTCTGACAGCAGCTCTGATTCCAATGAGGAAGTAGGTCGAAGGTACTTAAGACGATCCTCGAAAAGGTCTAAAAGACTCGGGAAGCGGTCTGAGAAGAGACAACAGGACAAGTTGAAACGCAAGGGGCACAACCACAATGAGGACCTCATTCGAGATGAGATAAAAGAGTTACAGGGCATGGTACATGACTTGATGAAGTCACAGAAAGTAGTATCTCCGAGTACGGATATGATTACCAGACGTCTAGATGTGGATCTCAGTCCGCTAGACAGTTATACGATCAACTGGACTTATGGAGGATATCCCCTGCAAGAACCTTATGAGTACGCACGGTCCAATCAAGGTAGGATAGCAATGCAACAGCCCCCATATCCAAATAGACACAGCCAGACACGTCAGTTTGGGAGTTCGAATCCTGGCAGATCAATGAGCAGACAGCAGGAACCAGGACAAGTAGGTCCAGCTATATACGAACCTCCTCAACAGACATATATGACATCCTGCGGAGGGAGTTCTACGATGCAACCAATTGTAGGACCAAATGGCGTTCTTTACTACCCCGCAGGCAATGCTCCAGTTTGTTACAGCTGCGGTGAGGAGGGCATATACGGCCTCACTGCCCTAAACTGTGAGTTTATGGTTTGCAGGCTATACCATCAGGGAATGGACATCCAGAGTCGACGCAGCCGAACGATATACCACCACCACCACTACCCCCACCACCAGTGAGAGGTCCAGACCAAGCGGTCAGCGTTATCGAGATTGCTAGGGCATCATCTGCATTTGATGGAGTAAAGATTAGAGAGGTGTCAGCAGCAGAGGTGGACGAGAAGAAGTTGATGCAGTTTATTAAAAAGATCTCTAGGGAGGATGATGATGATGAAGATGGCAGCAGCTTTTCTGACAAGGAGGCACCCGTGATGGCGGAAGAGCGAGCATGGCCCTTCAGTGAGCTCCCACCTGAGTTCAATGGTAAGGAAGGACCGGTAAGCCAGCGACAGAGAACCGAGACGGTTGAGGAAATAGCTCCACAAGTACGCCCTATCAAACAGCCTGCCGCCCAAGCAAAACACAAGCCTATCCGCATGATGGCAGGGAGAGAGAGGTTTGATTTTATTAGTGCTTTTAGAGATGCACCAGTACAGGGTTTAAACTGGGAGTCATTCTTTGACTTGGCTCCTAGTGTCAAGAAAGATATCTGTCGCTTGTTGATTCAAGAGCGGGTGAAGGGTCTCGAGCGCAGCAAAGGCAAAAAGCGGGGTAAGAAGGATATGATACATACCGGAACGCAGGATACTCAGGCTCCTACAGAGGAGGCACATCTTATTGCAACCAATCATGATCTCAGTGATGTTACCAACTTTTATACTCGCGGGACCATCAAGACGGAAAAGGGGAATTACCAGATCACTCACATCCTCGTCGACGCTGGCTCCGTGGCAAATCTGATGCCTATCAGAGTCTTGAAGGTGATTGGAGCTAGATTGATCAAGACAGATGGAATGGTCATACGCACAGCGACGAATGCATTGGCACGGATCTCATACTATGCTGATCTGTGCATTGTGGTAGCAGGAGTATCCTGTGACCTGCAGGTATATGCACTCCCTGCCGAGTACGGTCCCAGATATCCTATGCTTCTCAGCCGTCGCTGGCTCCAAGCAGTGAAGGCAAAGGGAGATTACTCGAATGGTCAGTACTATATCACTAGTGAGCATAAAACTTGTGTTCAGATCCCAAGTGATGAGAAGTACAAACACAAAGTACAGAAGATGGAGTGTGGGTGGCACCTACGCTTACCTGTGATATTATGGGATAGGAGCACTAGGAGGACGCAGTTATCTGCAGAAGTTGAAGAGGAGTTAGAGCTGCAAGAGGCTCAAGGGAGTAGGTTTTTTGAGCGGTTGATTGAGGTTATCAGGCATGAAGCAGATGCACAGATCAGGGAAGAGGAGGATGATTTGTCCTATAATAGTGGGATTTCTGAGAGTTCGGAAAACTGACCCCACCAGTTAATGCAGTAAGCTGATTGGCTGGTGAGGTAGATGTACTGAAGGTTACAGATTTTTCAGGTTTACAGTTCATGGATATAAATGGTGACAAGAGTGGGAATGAAGAGGTGTGTTTAGTGGATGGCATGAGAGAAGAGGATGATGATGATGATGATGATAATGATGATAATGATGATGATAAGGAAGCTATTGAGAGCACTATAGTATCAAGTGGGAGCGTGGACAGAGCAGAGAAAGGACTGGTTACAGGGAGCAGTAGGATTAAGAATAGTTTAAACATGGAGTTAGTTGGCCTGGATAATATTTACATCTACAGAGGAGCTGGATATGGAAGTGAGAGCAGTGTTGGGTTAGAGATGGTGAATGAATTGGGTATTGGCGGTGGAGAAAGGAGTGTGGAGATCAAGATGTACAAGGAGGAGAAAGCAGTGGTGCAGGTCACGGAGGCGGTTATCGATGATAGTGAACCGCTAGGAGTTGTGGAAGAGTACGATCGGTATGAGGTTTATGAGATGGAGGAGGAGGTGTTTCGGAAGGTGTTGGAGTTTCCGACAGTACGGAGGCCAGCGGAGTACAGAAGAAGATTGAAGGAGGAGAAGGAAGAGGAAGAAGCGGTGGCGTGGTTTGCGACAAGGAAGATCTCATTAGGGGAGCAGCTTAAGGAAGAGGAGAAGCAGAAGGCAATATTGTTGTTATACACATGGAGAGATGCCTTTATGAATGCATTGAAAGATATGCCAGTGACAGACTTACTGGAGCACCATATTCGGGTTTGGCCTGGAGCTCAACCAAGACGTGCGAAGGACAAAGTCTATACAAAAGAGGAGCGGGATTGGCTGGAGTTGAATATGCCGCAGTTGGAGAAGGCAGGAATCATTGGGCGTTCCGAGTCCCAATGGTCGTACAGGACAAAATTTGTGAGAAAGAAGGATGGTGGACTTCGAATGGTACATGTTTTCTGCGCGATCAATGCCGCTCCGATAGTTTCGAGTTACCCAATGAAGCGAATCGAACCTGTCATAAATAATCTGATGCAAGCACGGTATACCATCTACTTTCAGGCTGACACAGCAAATGGGTTTTGGGCGGTACAGATGAATCCTACCCATGCCTATCGTACAGCATTCTCGACCGACAACGGCCAATGGCAATATCTAAGGATGGGACAAGGCCTCGCTGGAGCACCCTTGACGTACGCACGCCTGAAGGATCTCTTTAGCAGTGCAATCCCAGCACCACATCCAGAGCCGTGTTTAAACAGGTGCTCAGAGGGGGCATTTGAGTGTTTCATGGATGACGATTTTGGTGCACACTCAAACTTCGCCTCTTTGTTTCGACTTCCTACACAATCCCTATTTCCCTCACCTTCTCTCAGCCTAGATCACACTCAAAGATAGCAAATCAGGCTATTTCCTAGACAAGATGAGTCCACTTGGGTATGCAAGTGATGGAGGTGGTCTCCGGCCTTCATTGGACAAGGTTAAAGATATACGAGAGTACCCCAGACTGACAAATCTCGCCGAGATCAAAGCATTCCTCTAAATAACGATTTTTCTATGTCAATTCATTCCCGGACAGGCTGAGTATGTGAGGGTGTTGAAAAATGCGGTACAATATGAGGTTGAGGTTGACGGTTTGAGTCGATCTACTACACGATTAAGCAAGTGGGGTCTCTCATACAAGACTGAATGTGGAATAAGTTGAGGTCCGGAGGAGGAGACTGCATTCCGCGCGATTAAGGAAGCAATCCTTAAGAATATAGTATATGGCGGTGATGAAACTCGGCAATACTATTTGATGACGGCCGTATCCTTACATGTGATTGGGGGACTCGGAGTCCTTTTTCAGCTACCCAATTTCGAGGTCGGGATGAACATATCGCCGATGATGAGGAAGGAAATAAGGGTGATCATGTTCATCTCAAAAACACTGTTACCAGCAGAAACTCGGTACTCAACGACAGAGCGGGAAGTCTTAGCTATCTTGAGATGCCTGGAAGAAGTACGTTGGCTGGTGTTGGGCTCGCTGTTCCCCATCAAGGTATACACCGATCGCCAGGCATTATTTGGGCTACTCCGTAAGGGCAATGCACATGGTCAGATCGTTCGTTGGCAGATTCGCTTAGCAGAATACGACGTCAAGTATATCAACATCCCAGAAAAGGAAAATGTTAAAGCAGATGGGCTAAGTAGAATGAGAGAGGATGGGGGAGAGAGTAGATATACTGTGGTTGAAGGAGGATCTTACGAAGTGAGTGCAGTAGAGAAGGAGAAGATAGAGAAGGAATGGAGTGAGCGGCTTGGAGACGAGTGGTACAGGGATGTTACCTATTTTAAACTGTTCAGCTATTTGGAAGGATTTCAGGATGAAAATGGTGAGCCATTAACTCTACAGAAGGAATGGCTCATCTGGCAGAAATCCAAGATGTATCGCCTGCTTGCTCTGAATACACAACCAGCTCAGGTAAAGGAACTGAAGGGCCTTACAGCGAGGCTACCAAATCGGCTCATCTATGTGGAAAGAAATGGGAAAGAGGCAGTCTGTATTCAGCAGACACAAGTTTCGGCGGTTCTACACTACCTCCATGACTGTCACGGACATTTTGCACAAGGGGTCCTATTCTGTATGCTTATCGGGCAGTACTACTGGCCAACCAGGAAGAAGGTTATACAAATTCACTGGGCACCATGTCCAAGTTGCCAATTAATTGGGCCGTTAAGATCTTCTGTGAGTCAGATGACAATCGTACACCTCCAACCCTTAGACGTGATGGGTTTCAATTTTGTTGGACCGTTCCCTGAAACTCCTCGAGGAAACAAGTATATTGTAATTGGAGTTGACTACTTCATCCAGTTCATGTTTGCACAAGCATCGCCGGACAGTCAAGGCAAATCACCTGTTGCACTCCTCATGAGAGTAGTCAAAACCTTTGGGTGGCCAAGAGCGGTATACACTGATAATGGTACTCACTTCGTATCAGGTGAGTTTGCAAGAGTGCTGCAAGGTCACCATGTGGTTCATCTACCTGCACCAAAATGCCACCCACAGTCAGGTGGCCTGGCGGAAAGATACATTCGTCTGTTGGTTGAAGGTGTGAAGGTCACCCTTATAGCGAGCAAGGGTGCTTCAACAGATTGGGACCTCTGTGTTGACCCAGTCATTCATTCTATCAATACCAGAGTCCTGCGAGTTCACGGATTCAGCCCTGCAGAACTATTACTCGGATACAATCTGAACAGAATCGGTTGGGACACTACACCTAATACGGAGCAGGTTGTCTCTGTTATTCTCAGCGCGGTACCTGAGAACCTGGATTTGTGGAAAGGAGACCAGGTCCTGGCTGATAGACAGCTTGAGCACCTGTGTCACAAACTGTGACGAAGCAAGGCAGATTTCACATAGCTCGGAATTCTGAGCTATAGGTATGTGTGGATTTCACATGACATACACTAGTACGACATAGGTTATTATGTTTACCTGTTAGTGACTCACAGTTGTGAGTCACACGACATTATGATTTTCGCACATGACTCAACTTATGAGTCATGGGTTTCACTAAGATGACGCAAGTTGCGCACCTGACTTGGTTGTTATGTTTTGATTGGTTTTAGGTACGTCATGCAGCGACTCATAGGAGTCAGCTGATAGATTTCGCCTGACTCATAGTTATGAGTCACAAGGTTCGCATGACACATAAGTATGAGTCACGCCAGGTGAAGAGCTACTATATAAAGGATCACTAGGACCCTTAGTATTAGCTCTTCACACGTTCTTCTTGTTTATTTCCTACCTCTAAGTTTATCAATAAAACCCACCTTTACGCTTTTTAAGATTTATCTTCAGAAATCGAAGAATTGTCTTTCCTCCCACACAAGAAAACTATTGCTCGTCCTACATCGAACAAATAAGTCCTAAAGGAGGACTTAAGAAGAATAGAGGTATAGGCACGATAAGATAAGAGTCAAAGGACTTAGCTATTGGTATCACGTAGGCATAGGCCTCAGAACTATCACCTCAGCCTAAGTTAAGGATCGTTACCTGTGGCAGTACTCATCCTTGGGGCAGGATTCTTAACATTAGAACGTGTCTACAACGTGACACTTAACAATTTCACAACGGATTCATTCAACAGAGACTAGGAGGGAGACATAGATGTCCAAGATGACGGATTTGGACTGGAAGAACTAGAACGCGCGTTAAGCGAAGCAAGTCAATACTCGGCAAGAACAACAAGTCCAGTCATACCTGAACAAGTTACCTTTCCAGACGAAGAAGAAATACCAGAAACCCCGAGACGTGAAAGAATGTCAGGACCAGCACTACTGCCCGGCCCGCCTCCTGCAGGGCCAGTCCCCTCTCAGTTGATCCCGAGAGACAAGGTGCAACAGATGATACGGGAAGCTATAAGAGGAGCACAACAACAACCCAAAGTCAAAACGCTCCCAAGATATGAGGGAGAAAGAAGCAAATTACAGGAATTCATGGTCCAACTTCTGACCTACTTCGACACAGTTGGATGGACCAAAGGAAACGCCCAGGACAAAATACGATACACTCTCACCCTACTCGAAGGAACTGCCCTAAAATGGATAACCCCTATTGTGGTCAGCAATATGGCGCCCTGGACAGAGTGGGCCAGCTTCAAGGCTGTATTCAAAATCCAATTCATGGACATAGAATTAAGCCAATCGGCAAGAAACAAATTGGAAGACATTCGCCAAGGAACAAAAAATGTCACTGATTCCTGGTACGAGTTCAGACTACTCCAGTATGACGCGAATTGCGACGAGGCCTCAGCTATGAGGTGGTTCATGAAAGGTTTGAGAACAACCTATTAAGAAGCCTGGAGATTCAGCGAAGAAAGATTTACTACAACTGAAGCAATGGCCCACTAGGCTATTTGAAAAGAAATCCAATTCGGGTAACTGGATTGGATCCAAAGAAACAAGTCAAACGCGACTCAAGGCAACAATACAAACACAGGAAACCAAGTTACACTCAGGAATCAGAACGGAACCTATCAAACAACCACCCAAGGATGTAACACGATGGATCTAGACGCAACGAGAAGGAGACCGTCACTCAACCTTGTAAAAGACGACTACCTTAGACGACGAAGCAACAACTTCTGTCTAAGATGTGGAATAGAACGACATATGATCCAGGATTGCAGATGACCGGCCAACCCAGCTCCAACACAAGGAAGAAACCAGCAGAACATGAGGCCAAACCCTAGGTTCCAACCGTGAAGCAACCTAAGAGAAATCGAAATCGAAGAAGAATATGAAACGGTGGTAAAAGACGAAGGTCCCCAACAATAGATAGTCTGCGGCACTCTCCGGAAGACAAACCCATCTAAATGGCCAACTACTACACTCTTCTAAGCGCAAAAACAGAAGATAACGACAATGATCATGTCATGATCAAAACAAAAATATATAACGACAAAAAACAAGCAATCACGATACACGCAATGCTCAACTCAGGAGCCACGGAAGACTTCATAGACGAAGAAGTATGCAGGAAATATCAGCTAAAAGCCAAGAAAGCCAAAAAGAAAAGACAGATTTACCTCGCAGATAGAAAACCCAGCACAATGGGACCTATAACCCATACCATGCAAGTACCTATAGAAATTGGAAACCATAGGGAAGTAGCTACCTTCCAAGTGGCAAATCTGCAACACCATGAGATAATTCTCAGAATGTCATGGCTAAGACAACAAAATCCCACATTGGACAGGGAAGAAGAAAAAGTTACGTTTACCAGTGAACGATGTACGACATGGTGTCTCAATAGTTCGCCAGTGGTATATGCAACCCCAGAGGAAGAAGCAAGCCAAGAGAACCTGGAAGCAAGGTTCAACCAAGTGCAAACAACGGATCAAAGGATTAAAGTTCAAAGATTAAGCCACGAGGCTAAGATACCCACAAGAGGGTCCAAGAAGGCAGCAGGACATGACCTGTACGCCAATGAAGAAGTCACAATACCAGCCAAAGCACAGGTAGTCATCTCCACTGGAATAGCCATAGAGCTACCTCAAGGCACCTATGGGCATATAGCACTACACAGTGGTCTCACAGTCAGACAACGACTCACTACCAACGCAGGAGTAATAGATGCCGACTATACAGGTGAATTGAAAGCTGTCATGGTCAACCAAGGGAACCAAGATCACAAGGTGGAAAAAGGCGACAAGATTGCACAACTGATCATCGAAAAAATCAACGAACAAGAATTCCAAGAGGTGACTAACCTGAGAGAAACCACCAGAGGAATGAAAGGATTCGGAAGTATGGACACCCAAGATCCAATCACAAAGAAACAACCAAAGGTGGAAATCAACCGAATATCGGCACAAGCATTCAATAAGTTCTACTGCAGAGGAGAAGTGGCAGGAATCCTTAAATGGGATATCCAAGAAGAAGGAATATGTAGGGCCAAAATCAACATCAGTACAGAGCTAGCCATAAGAAATCGAACTCAAGCAAAAGAGGAAAGATTGGATCAAATGATACCAAAAGAACACCACTAACACCTGGACCTATTCCAAGAAAAGGAATCAATCCAGTTACCACCTCACAGACCTGAGGTTGGCCTAGCGATCGACCTGGAAGGATCCACAGTGGGATTACCAAAGAAAAGAATATACCTGCTAGGAGAAACAGAACTCGAAGAACTATGGAAATACATCCAACCAAACTTAGAAAGAGGATGGATTAAAGCATCCTATGCGAACGGAGGATCGCCCATCCTATTCATCTGAAAAAAGATGTGAAGTTAAGGCTATGCATCGACTACCGAGGGCTTAACGGCATAACAAAAAAGGATAGGTACCCATTACCTCTAATTGGCGAAGCCCTGGATTGACTAGCATCAGCCAAACACTTCACCAAATTAGACATAAGGGACGCATACCATAATGTTAGGATCAGAAAAGGAGACGAATGGAAAACAACCTTCACCACAAAATACGGGAACTACCAATACCTCATTATGCCCTTCGGGCTAACCCATGCACCAGCTTCATTTCAATGATGGATCAACGATGTACTCCATAAGTACCTGGATATATGCTGTATCGTCTACCTGGACGACGTACTTATATATTCCAACGATATAGAACAACACAAAAAGGATGTTAGCAACATTATGGTGGAGATGATCAAGGCATCAGGAATGAGATGCAAACCAAGCAAATGCGAATTCCACAAGAAACAAACAGAATACCTAGGATTCATCATCAATGGAGAAGGGGTGCAAATGGACCCAGTCAAAACCAAAGCAATATGGGAATGGGAATACCCAAAAAACAAAACAGATATCCAATGTTTTATGGGATTCTGCAACTTCTACCGAAGGTTTATCGAAGGATTCAGCAGAACAGCTAAATCCTTATACAACCTGACCAAACCAAACATCAAATAGGACTGGGGACCTAAGGAAAAGAAGGCCTTCAAGGAGCTAAGGACCAAGATTACCCAAGGACCAATCCTGATACACTTCAATCTAGAGAGGGAGACTATGATCGAAACGGACGCTTCTAAATACGTATGCTCAGGCATACTGTCCCAGAAATGCGAAGACAGCAAATGGAGACCAGTCGCATTCTGATCCAAAACCATGACTCCAGCAGAATGCAACTAGGATGTCCATGACAAAGAACTATTAGTAATAGTCCAAGCTTTGAAGGAATAGAGAAGATACGCCCAAAACAACAACGCGTCGGTCAAGATTCTTACAGATCACAAAAACTTAGTACCCTTCATGACTACAAAGAAACTAAATGGACAACAAATAAGATGGATGGAAACACTCAGCACTTACAATTTCAAGATCGAATATCATCCAGGAAAAGAAGGAGGAAACCCCGAGGCCTTGACTCGAAGATCAAACGACAAACCTAATACACCAGAAGATGAGAGAATCCAGCAAAGACAACAGATACTGTTACCAAAGGAAAAGTATTTCCAACAGGAAGACAAAGATAGCGGATACGAATCCCTAAACGAAATCAGTACACGAACGACATTGGAAGAAGATATCAGAAAGAAAAGCTCACAAGACGAGGAATGTCAAAGGATAAGACAGGAACTAGCGGCTGGCATGAAGAAAATCAAAGGCATAGCCCTAGGACTATGCTAATGGAAGGATGAATACTTGTGGTATGACGGAAAAATCTGGATACCAGATAAAGAAGAATTGTGAACACAAATTATACGACACCATCACGACCCTCCATATGCGGGACATGGAGGAATGGCTAAAACTACCGAGTTCATCACATGACGATACTATTGGGCAAAGATAAGAGAAGACATCAAACAATACGTCAAAAACTACAACACATGTCAACGAACTAAAGTGGTTCGACATGCACCCTATAGCCTATTGAAATCAAACAAAGTACCTGGAAAACCATGGAAATCAATATCACTCGACTTCATCATGGACCTACCAAAGTGAGGCGATCAAAACGCTATTCTAGTAGTGGTGGATCATCTGACCAAAATGAGTCACTTCATACCTTACAGGACGAATATGACAGCAATACAATTTGCAAAAATATTTCTAAAAGAAATATATGAACTACATGGACTACCAAAAGATATCATTAGTGATAGAGGATCACTATTTACGTCAGAGATATGGAAGGAGATAACAAAAAAACTGGGAATCGAATGGCACATGAGCATGGCATTCCACCCATAGACAGATGGGCAAACAGAACGGATAAACGGCATATTGGAACAATACCTACGGGCCTACGACAATTACCAACAAGATGATTGGTGCGAATGGCTACCTATGGCTGAATTCACTTACAATAATAGAAAGCAAGAAACTATTAAGATGACCCCATTCTTTGCGAACTATGGCCTACATCCAGAGCACAAAACCATAGGTCATATGCTTCAAGGAAAGATAACAGACAGAAACGATATGAATCAATTATACGACATATTACGAATGGAAATGGTCACGGCACAATTACGACAAAAGGAAGATTACGATCGCTACAGAAAACGCGATCCAAAGCTAAAATCAGGAGACAGGGTTTGGTTACTAGCACCCAACATTCAAGCGACGCGACTGACGAAAAAACTGGACTACAAGAAAATAGGACCATTTAGGATCTTGGCAAAAGTAGGAAGTCGCACTTATAAGCTCAACCGCCCACCTACGATGAAAATACCCAACACCTTCCACATCAGCCTCCTCAAACCTTATCAAGACAATCCTCTACCATCTCAAGAAAAACCCCCACCACCGCCTATTGAAATAGACAGTGAATCAGAATACGAACTTGAAGAAATGATGGACTCTCAGCTACACTACGGTCACTTGCAATACAGAGCAAAGTGGACTGGATACTCTCCTGAACACAATAAAACCTGGTACCCCGCTGAAAACTTCGAACACACACAAAATACAGTCCAACAATCCCACGAACAATACCCACGCAAGAAAACAGCCAACAGTCGAGGATATACCTGACTCAGGGCATGTAACGGCAACACTATACCGCACAGACTCCTACTGTTGTGAATATCCAGAACACAACGTGTTCAAAAACATTACACCAACAAGCCCGGGGTATCGACGCCCAACACCAGTCAAGGAGGAACCCACGGACGAATACTGGGTGAATCTGGTGGACTTACCCCTGTCAAAAACCCCAACACCCGAAAGGGATCACGCGAACCTGTCATGGACAGGATGCTACAACGATGAGTGCCAGGTGCACAAAAGTGAAAAGGACGGCTTGTAACGGGGGCTCCCTCAGGTAGATGGCTCCCAAGGATGCGACCGCACCAAACTTCAAATCTCTCAATACAGCTCTTGCAAAAGTATAAAGAATAAAAGTAAACGGTAAAACTTAATATCGTTAAGCTCAGGCTTATCTCAATTAAAGTCTCTCGAGAGGATGTTGATTCTGTCGGGGTAGGAGAGTTCTCGTATAATCCTTAAGTAGTCAGACTTATACCAAAAACTCCCCCATCAGGTTACCCCGACCATCATGAGTATGCCCTTCTCCGTAAGAGTTGCCCCGGCACCATTACCGTGTCCCCGAAGGGCTATAGGTGTCAGCGCACTCTAGCAGAAATCTCCCATATGCACATTGGTTCCTGCGAGGTGTTTACCAATACACCTACCGGAGTGAAAACCTCTGCGCATCGGTGTCTCGTCAGTGGCTAACTGTCGAGACCCTTAGGAAAGCTAACTAAATGACTCTCTTCCCATGTGCTATGACCTATGCAAGCACTCGTAAACATCAGCTGTCTTCCGGCTAAGTTCTATCTTTCTTGATTGCGAGCTT
>LN891162.1:129380-139574 GCA_900010015.1 Tuber aestivum
ACGTATACAGTGTTATGGACATGTCTTCCTAGATTCCATTTAACTAGCATAACGGCAACTCCACCCATTTTGACCCATGACGCCCGGGGCGAACCCTGGGGCCGCAGGTACCTGTTAGGAATAATTCTACCAAGTTACTGCTTGTTCGGAGAACTATAGCTCCTTTCGTAGCCTTCCGATCACAGTGCAACCAAGTGCCCGTCGATCGTCATTGCGTAACAAACAATCCTAACATTTCCCGGAATTCTTCCAAGAACATTTCCGACGCAAGGTAGGGTAATAGTGTCCCAAAGGTAGGGTAAGTATGTCCATGGTGACACGAAGCCTGTCTCCATGGTAGGGTAACGTGACTTCCTTAGGTAGGGTAAACTCACCCGGCCTTCTGACCTATCCTTAGGTCAGAGCGGACATTGTCACGTTACTACCACTACCTAGGTACACTAAACCTTAAGTACCTACTGTTCTTTTAGAGATCTCCGGACCATCGGATATCTCTCGGACATGCGCCTGCATACCCGCCTAGTCTACTAGCAAACCTCTTGGTCTTTTGTATGGGCGTAGACATAGGTTACCATAGCTCTATATCGTAGGGTCGTTACACGGCTCAGGATATTGGCCTTGGGAATCGAACTGATGGCCACCCAAGACTTCACCCCTGGGATCATTAGTGGGATCCCCGACACCAGAGCCGGTGGCTCTGGTACAATACGTCAAAGTGACTGCGAGGACGGAGTTGAAGAGGAGGGGGGTGAAAAAACAGAAATGAGTGAAACTCAGGAAGACAAGGCACATCTCCTGGGAGGAAGAGATGGAAAAGGAGAAACCAGGGACAACGATAATGAAACTGTTGGCGGAGGCGGAGGAAACGAAAACATTGTTGGAGTGGCAAGCAGAAAAAATTGGACAACTCAAGAGTGAGTTGAGGGAAGAGACGAGGATAAGAAAGGCACTCTAGAACGACTGGAGAAGGGAAGAGAAGGAGGCGGAGAGGGCCCTGACGAGAGTAACGAAAGTCAGCACTTGGCTGAACAAGGAAGCCAAATGGGGACTACCGGCAAGGACATGGGGATTGGAGGATAGACAGTTATAAGCCCGATGGGACTCAGGCTAAGGGAGAGGGGAGCTAATGTCACAAACTGTGACGAAGCAAGGCAGAGTTCATATAGCTTGGAATTCCGAGCTGTAGGTCTATGTGGATTTCACATGACGTACTCTAGTACGACATAGGTTATTATGTTTACCTGTTGGTGACTCACAGTTGTGAGTCACATGATGTTATGATTTTCGCGCATGACTCAAATTATGAGTCATGGGTTTCACTCAGGTGACGCGAGGTGCGCACCTGACTTGGTTATTATGTTTTGATTGGTTTTAGGTACATCGCGCAGCAACTCATAGGAGTCGGCTGATGGATTTTGCATGACTCATAGTTATGAGTCACAAGGTTTGCGTGACACATAAGTATGAGTCACGCCAGGTGAAGAGCTACTATATAAAGGGTCACTAGGACCCCTAGTATTAGCTCTTCACACGTTCTTCTTATTTATTTCCTACCTCTAAGTTTATCAATAAAACCCACCTTTATGTTCTTTAAGATTTATCTTAAGAAACCCAAGAATTGTCTTTCCTCCCACGCGAGAAAACTATTTCTCGTCCTACGACGAACAAATAAGTCCTAAACGAGGACTTAAGAAGAATAGAGGTATAGGCGCGATAAGATAAGAGTCAAAGGACTTAGCCATTGGTATCGCGTAGGCATAGGCCTCAGAACTATCACCACACCCTAAGTTAAGGATCGCTACCTGTCGCAGTACTCATCCTCAGGGCAGGATTCTTCACAGCCTGACGAGAATCGATGAACTGCGTGCAGAGGCAGCGGAGAAGGTAGTTCAGCAAGCAGACCAAAAGATGAAGGGCCAGAAGGACCCTCGACTTTTACTACCTTCAGCAGGTGACTTGGTTTTACTTCGGCGGTTCATTTTGGACCAGCGTTGTGGAAGTAAGCTAGAACCCCAGTGGGAGGGACCTTACCTACTCGGAGACTTAGCCTGGCATGGCAAGAGTCGCCAACTCTACGATATCAATACTCGAGAGTTGGTTCGAGTAAAGAAGAGTGGTTTGAAGGATCGGGTTCATGTCAATGATATAAAACTATATCTGAAGCGGTCAGCAGAGGAGGTAGACCTGGTGGATTTACTTGAGTACGGAGAAGAAGATAGGAGGCCACCTTGGGTGGGAGAGGATAAGCTTAGCAGAGAAGAGGCAAAGGCAGGAGGCGATAGCGATAGGAAATTGAAGGTATACTGGTGGGATAAGGCTAAAGAGCTTGGATAAGGGAAAGAGATAGAATGTGGGAGTGTTATCAGGGGGGTTACTTGGTGATTCAGTTAGCTAGCTTGAGAACGGTTGTTTACAGGGGATACGATAGTAGGACAGTATAGTTAGCTGCCTTCGGGGGCGAAGGCTTGAGGAGGGAGAGCCCTTGTAGGGGGCGGTGGTAGTATAGGATAGTTTGGCAGTCACAGGGGGAGGTTTGCACGCACAATGGTTGCACAGTAGTAGATAGCTTGGCATGCACAACTTTCTGTATTTGGAGGAGGACTTTCATGTTTGCGCAGTAGATAGAGAAAATAACCTTCCTGACGGCTCTCGATTCAATCACCAGTCCTCACCTAGGAGGTTGCCCCTTTTCCTTGGTTCTCCTTCTGCTTGTTAGCCCTATTATCTTTTATCTACCCAGTGCTAAGTCTACCTGGTCAATCTCCGGTGATAGCAAGAAGAGTTCCGGTCGTCTTTCTCTTCACGGGCGTGCATGGTCAACACACCATCCATCTAAGGGGAAGGTAACGGAAGATCCCCACACCAGGCATGGTCATAAATTGTCCTTAAAAAATAGAGGGGTAGACATACCAGTGGTTAATATTTTTAGTAATCTGCTGGATGAAGCTAGACATGTTGGTCTTGATCTCTGCGATGTCCTGAGTATTTTTGGCGATATTATCACTGATCCTAGAAATCTGTGGGAGGAGCTGTTGGAAGAAGTGATCGATAGTCTTGTGAAGTTGATCGAGGCTTCCGGAAACATCCCCCGATGGCGAATTTCCACTATCAGTTCCGCTCACTCCTTCTTGCCCTCCATAGGCAACCTCCCTAACTCCTCCATTCGTTCCAGGATCTTCTGCAGTCTGCGGGTCCGGTGGGGTCACCGCACTCTCCTGACGGATGGGCATTGTTGTGTTCTGGATGGGGTTGGGTTGTATTTTAGCAGGAAAATATTGGGGTGAAGTGGTGGTTGATGTCAGTGTTGAAGGGTGGAGGGAGTGAAGTGGTGGTTGACGTTGGTGTTGGAGGATGGAGGGGGTGAAGTGCGAGCCTGGAACAGTCACAGCTAGTGCTTAAAATCAATTCAAGACACCTACCCGGACATACTGCAAAAACTCGCTAAACTCGCTATGCAGGCAGGAGAATTTAGGCACTCCACCGTACTTTATCTTCACGCCAATGGCTCCTACTCCATTTCTCGCCTACCACTCAAGCCCGGCACCCTAGAGTATCAAACTAACGAATCTACTAATAATGCCCTCGCTTAGAACTATATCAACTCCCCACAGACCTCACATCTCATTTGGGCAAAGGGTTTTGTGGGTCATCCATGCGCTCCGAAAACCGGTTAGCATCCACTTCAATTGTATGTTTATCTTTCTCATCAATTTACGCCCAGGAGTGGCCTACATACATGCTGCCGTCGCTCCATCACTCATAACTCACCGGGCTGTACGCGGACAGCCCCGTTCAAGACGAAGCAGGCGCTCGATAGACATTACTAGGCGGTGCACCTTGTCCAGCGGTCCTACTCTCCTACCCTCCCTGATTGCACGCTTTAACAAGAGCTGAGCCTTCTTTAACGATAATTTCCCCTCCCCTTCAACTAACTCCCGGGTTCCACTCCATCGAAGCAAACCAAAAACAGGTAGAAAGCGGTGTACAGCGGAGCTATTTGAACAAAATCTTTATGGAACAGAGGAGCAATAATAGGCATGAACAAAAGTATTAGTCATTCACAATTTGTACGTCACTCTATAAAAATTCTCAAGCCACTGCTAGATCTTACAGCACTGTAGTGGTGTAAACATGGCCAGTCAGCAATTTGCGGGCCCTGCGCTTTCCCCGGTGGATGAGACAGGTCTTCTCGAGATCACTGCAGTTTCTTGAAATTTCTGCTATAGGTAGAGTCGAGCTTCTAGTCTCCGGAAATTACTACCCTGCACGCAAGTTAACCAACGGCCCTAGTTTTTTTTGTCGCAATGCTGGTGGTTTTCCGGTTATCTGAGGATAGTAGCTTAACACCTCTATCCGTAAGTCCGTGTACTGCACCGCGACCAGCTATTCATGCGATGTCACTCGGCGCTCATTTCTCCCTTCCCGAGCACCTCCCGATGATCCAACTTGCACAATGCTGGATCTTCCGGGACTCGGGGAAGCGGTTAGGTGCTAGAACGGAATCCGGAAGCCGGGTGTCACTTTACGTCGAGCTGGGCCTCTTTAGGAACTGACCCCCACTCATCCGGGAAACCTCGGTATCCCGGCATGGGCGGGATAGTTTCGGAAGCCAGGTAGAGAGCGGTATGCACCCAGGGGAACTGAAAGGAAGGACTGCGGAATTAAGGGACTATGGGTAGCTCAAGACATAAGTATCCACTACATTTTCATTATGCGACCCGCCGTGTAGCGACCGTTCTAGGCTGCTCTCGGAATCCCCACATTATACTATTAGCTAAGCCGGCACAAATTATCGGTTCGAAGCTGCCGATAGTGGCATTCCAAAGAGACCCACTCCTCGGCATTCTCCCGGTTTCTTTCTAATTCGTTGCCCGGTCAGCGCTGAGGTCGCAGTCTCTGAGAACATGTATTTTGGTGCAAGGTTTGGAGAGGGTGGGGTTTCACGGCGGTGTTCCATATCTCACCATAGGTGGAATATTTAATGCTATTTGCAGCGATGGTGGATCACCAGAGTTAATAAATCCTTGCCCAAAAGGATGAATGCCCAGCTAGCATACCATTGGTGCGCTGTCGGTAGTAACATGAGAATCCACTGGATTGCAAGAGATCCGCCGATAGTGTCCAAGGCACACGAATCACACCTCGGGTATGATAAACGGTTCGCTCGTGAAGGTCTGTAGTCCATATCTTTGTTCGCAGGCCTTGTTTCCTACTTCCGGCGGAGCGGGGGGCTAGCTATGCATTATGGAGACCACCCGAACGAGAATATGTAAGAAAGGAAGGAAGGAGGGAAATCACAGAGCCAAAATGGAATGAACAGATATCTCCCATGTGGTTAGCACACAGAGGCAAGCTTCCTGCCGGTTTCCTGCCGGCTATCTGAGGTGCTGGGGTTAGATGTTATGGTACAGAATGTTTGGAACAAGCTACAAAAAGGGTAAACTACCCCCAACAGTAACCCCCTCAAAGTCGCCAGGGGGTCGCACTAGTGAACTGGTATTTTCCTCCTTCCCGGCATACCCCTAGAACAAGCGGTGCAACTAAGGGTGGGGTTAGTAGTTAGAGCTACAAGAAATATTTTCACCAGCTCTAGCCTTCATTCGTAGTTCAAACCTTTGAAAACGCCTCCTACAACTCCCACTATCTTGCCTACACCCATAATCGGGGTTGTGGAGTCACTCCCGGCCCCCGGTTTTTTTTTCGATACCGCCTCATGACATAACCCAAAGCTCGCAGCGAGAGCGTTTTAATATTAAAGAATTACCTCAGCCTATTCTTCTTTTCTTGGTACCCTCTGGTCGAGTAAGTTAGTTCCCATTCGGTCATCGCTACGCTGCCCTATGGGCTCTAGGCCTGGAACTGATTCTTCTCCGCAGCACTTTCAGAGTCGTAACGAGAAACTCTCTAGGCCGATGACTAAATTTTTATTTCGTCTGATATGATGAAATATCCACAAACCTTAACCTCCAAAAATTAACCCAATTTCGGTTTCGCCAGGGGTGATCCCCCTCGTGTTCCCCACGAACTGCGCAGTTCCAAGGCTTGGTCCGAGCTCCAAGAGCCGATATATCCCCGAGCCGAGCTGGGTAGAACTTATTTAAACTCTATTTCCAGGGATCCCAGCTTACGCTTGAGCTTTTTCAAGCAATTTCATTTCTGGCTTCCCAAATGGGTGAGGCACATGCAGGAGGAGACAGGGGGAGAGGGGGATCTTCGGGATTACCACATGAATGAGATGTAGGTTGGAATAGGAAAGATTTAATATGATAGCTTAAAGGTTTTCAACACCCGGGAAGCCCTTAGCTCGCACATTTAGTAGCCCAACCGAAAGCAAGGGCCCTAGTGCTCCCGAAAAGCTGACTAGAGTCATGAGAGGTTGAAGATAGAAATCAAGGTAGATGCTAAAGAGGGATTGTGGATAGAGAAAGGCAATCAGGTATTCTGTAAACACAAGATGCTCAGTTCATTCCCGCGGGCTAAGGAGGCTAGGCAGAAAGCTTCTGCGCTCCCAGAGGGAGTGGGGGTTTATTTTTCACGCACCCAATGATTGGGGAATATTTCCTACAGCTCCACCGGCTAGTTTGAGTGAGCGATGCTTATTGATCGTAGCAAAATCAGGCTCGAGCCTTTATGCTGACGAGGCTCTCCAGCGGGGTCTCTGAGGGGCATTAAAATCTGCCCAGCATGCCCGGGGGAGAAATCATAATTGAGCCCATCCCACCCAACTGCAAGCTGCAAGCGGAGAATTACCCCTCGCCGCCCACTCCGGCCCGCTGACCGGCGGCGCGTGTCCAACTTTCACCACTCTAGCACTGCCTTCCAGGAGTTTAGTGCCCTAGCCGACTTTCAACCAGTGGCTGTTTCGCGGTCGATGTTGTAGGCGGATGGTTCCTCGGTGTTGATGCTATAAATTACCGCATAGCTTAACGTAGTTTACGGGGGAGTGGCTCATCACCGGGATGCGGCTCACCCATGGCAACCAGTAGAAAACCAAACACATCTGGAATTATCTCTATGGATAATTATGAGATCATCTCAAAAAATTATCAGTAGGTGCTTTGGAATATGGAGAATTCAAATATGCAAATTGTTTTTCATAATTATAAATTGATCCTCCTGGGTAGGGTTTTTAAGATTGTATCTCAGAAACAAAACTGTTGGTGCTTTTTAGTCAATAAAAATTGAACAAAATAAAAGAAACCATCTTTTTAAACCAATAAAAGACTGAATAAGCCTTATAAGCTTATAGCCAATAGTTCTTTAAGATATTTATTACTAATTTGTAATATTTTACTGCCTGGTAGAAACTAATAAAAAATAAGTGAATTACATACAAATTTAGTATATTTGATAATAGCATAACATGTTACTGTAATAACCTATAACTTAGACTATCCAACTTTATAGTTGGCATTTGAGTAAGTACAGTCAATTTGAAGTTTGGCAGGTATTCTATACCTTTATCATTAAAATAAGCTTTAAACTATAAGTCAATAATTATACAATTACAAGATTTCAAAAATAAAATCGCTATGCTATTTAAATACTTTCTAATAGTCTTCTATGAATTTAGTGAGTATGTTAGCTAATCAATATCAATCTTTGATTAGAATAATATGATTATATTAATCATTATAAGAGTTATTCATAATAGTTATAGTATTTTCATTATACTATCATCCAATACGAGACTAGTGTTTAATCAAACTCTCAGGCTTCACATGATATTTTAATCTCCTAACCTGAGTGCATATAATAGCAAATTTCAAGCTGTCCTGATTACTGATACTTATTATTTAGATACATAATAAAGACATCTAGTTCTTAATCAACCATTCTACTACTAATTATAAGACAAGTATATAATATAGAATACCTGTCTCCGTATTTCAAAAATTGGGCTTCTTGTATTGATAGATATTGTGAGATAGATTTTAAAAGATCAGAGTTATAGGTTATCATAGGAGTGAGTTATACTAGTATCAAATACTCTAAATTTGTATGTAATTTACTTACTTTCTATTAGCATCTGCTAGATATTATAAAATTGAAAAAAGGTAATAAGCAATAGTAATAACTATTCACTATAAGCCTATATGACTTATTCAATCTCTTGAATCAACTACAAAGATACTTCTGGTATATTGTTTTGATTTTATTTGCAAGAAAATCATAGCAAATTCATTTAAAAGAAACAGTTTTAGAAATGTTGTACAAGAAAAATTCATAATTATGAAATACAATTTACATATTGTAATTCTTCATATTCCAAAGCACTTACTGATAAGATTTCATGGTGGTCACATAATTATTTGTAGATATAATCAAAGATGTATTTCATTTTCTACTAGTTGCCATGAGTGATCCCCATGCTGGTGAAGAGCTGCTTCCCTGTAAACGACATTAATATTCAGCCCATGGAGAACTTGGAAGAGAGAAATATTCGAAAAGAAATTATCCATGAAGATATTGAACTGACAGGTCTAGTATGGAATTGCCTGAAGTAGCTGATAGATCACAGCAGAGGTAGGAGTAAGGTGAATTGGTTCTGTATATGCAACTTGCTCTGCAATACCAGTAGTAGAAGAGGTATAAAACTAATTAATAGTATACCCTTGCCAACATAGTGCAAGAATCCTATAGTCCTCACTAATTGGCTTGTTTGGTATATGGTATGTATGCTTACTTCTCCCACTGAACCTAACCATCATCTCATCTATAGCTAAATTTGATTCCAGCTGTAGTGCATGCTGAAACTGCTTCCTCAAAAGGGAATGCACTGGTTCAACCTTCTTCCACTATTCAGAACTCGGTCATCAGCCAAGATAGATAGGTTTAATATGTAGGTATCATTTGATTTGCTGAAATCGTACCAGCCCAAGGCCCTTAATCTCTCTTTTTCTACTAAAATCTAAGCCCCACCAGAATTCAACCAAATTCTGACATCAATAGACACTCATTCTCACCACCTGTGCTATAAAGCACCTCATTTCCAATAAGGCTACTGGCTTCCAGGGTCTCATAAATAGCAAGCCTTGGGGAGGATCTGGGCTTTGCGTTGTTGCTACATACTGATTTGTATTCTGAACTAGTATTGAGAATACACAGTCATCCCAGAAATGTTGGAATCAGTTAAAAGGTGTTGTTTCTTGCCCTTCCTGTGGTCTCTCAATTTTTGACCTTGCCTCATAAGGATCAAATCTATGCTCTAAGGGAACAAATATATCAGGAATTTTTGGTCTTCAAGTCAATTGATCCTCGATATCAGTATGCACTTTGACCTGAGTGGCATCTATCAATTTAGCTCTTCTCAGCTTTCTGGTACTTTTCTGTTGGTCATCAGTTTACTTTTTTCGAGTTCTGGATCTTGCTGCTGATCGTATGTTGTTTGAAATTCTGCGGAGCGGCTTGTATGATGGCATTTCGATGAGAATTTCTGAATTATCTACTGTAAACTATCTACCTATCTTAACTGTTAATATTCTGACTTCACTGACTAATTCTGTCTTAGACAGTGTTTAAGATATTAATAGGGTTGGCATTAAATTTTCCATTGTTACACTGGTCAAGGAGATATCTGCCCTCTCATAAATATCCCTGTAAATTGAGGCATCAGCTCAACATAGGTTTAGTTTGCCAAGTTAACAAGCCAAAAACAGGGATTAGGGGGAGCCGGAGATGGTGGATTTCACGAGATTTTACGGTGATTACCCAGCAGCCTGTGATCTACTTTAGGTTAGCTCTCACCATTATTGTTCGGTAGGCTATGTGCAAGTACATACCTGAGCTGGAGGATGGCGAGAATGACATATAGTGCAAGAAGGCATAAGTGTCAACCTCATTTCTGGGGGTTTTCAATTAAACATCACCCACCCAATAGTAGTCTAACTTAGGTAAGAAAAAATGTAGAAATATAGAGCAGGTGAAGTAGAATAAAAATACATTTTTTTAATTTAGTAGAAGCAAGTATCAGGAGTGGCATCCTTGATTGGAAAATTGAATTTTTAGTCTATAATCTGTGGATTGGTATTGAAATGCAACATACAATTGCTGAGTAATTATAAATTTAGCATGTATGGTTCCTGCCATTCAAAAAGGGGACCTGAAATTTGCTGTTTTTCAAATCCTTAAGGATACACAACTACAAACCTGATTGCAAAAAAAAAAACCTGTTTACTGAAAGAGAAGATGAAG
>LN891162.1:145915-163770 GCA_900010015.1 Tuber aestivum
AGATTTTAATGGCCCTCGGAGAGCCCGCTGGAGAGCCTCCTCAGCATAAAGGCTCGAGACTGATTTTGCTAGGGTCAGTGGGCATCGCTCACTCAAACTAGCCGGTGGAGCTGTAGGAAATATTCCCCAATCATTGGATGCGTGAAAAATAAACCCCCACTCCCTCTGCCAGCCCAGAAGCTTTCTGCCTAGCCTCCTTAGCCCGTGGGAATAAACTGAGCATCTTGTGTTTACAGAATACCTGATCGCCTTTCTCTATCCGCAATCCCACTTTAGCATTTGACTTGATTTCTGTCTTCGACCTCTCATGACTCTAGTCAACTTTTTGGGAGCACCAGGGCCCTTTATTTCGGTTGGGCTACTAAATGTGCGAGCTGAGGGCTTCCCGGGTGTTCAGAATTTTTAAGCTATCATATTAAATCTTTCCTATTCCAACCTACATCTCATTTACGAGGTAATCCCGAAGATCCCCCTCTCCCCCTGTCTCCTCCTCCATGTGCCTTACCCATTTGAGAAGCCAGAAATAAAATTGCTTAAAAAAGCTCAAGCGTAGGCTGGGAATCCCTGGAAATAGTGTTTAAATAATCTCTGCACAGCTCGGCTCGGGGATATATCGGCTCGTGGAGCTCGGACCAAGCCTTGGAACTGCGCAGTTCGTGGGGAACACCAGGGATATCACTCCCTGGCGAAACCGAAATTGGGTGAACTTTTGGAGGCCAAGGTTTGTGGGTATTTTTTAATATCAGACGAAATAAAAATTTAGCCATCGGCTTAGAGGGTTTCTTCTTTCGACTCTGAAAGTGCTGTAGGGAAGAATTAGTTCCAGGACTAGAGCCCATAGGGCAGCGTAGCGATGACCGAATGGGAACTAACTTACTCGAGTAGAGGGTACTCGAGTACTGTCAGGGCATAGGAAGGGATGATGGCAACGGTTGATTGTTGTCTTGATTGTTTCCTGAGAATGACGAAACAAGGCAAGTTAGCTAGTACAGGTTGGAAAATGGGAAAAAGGGGTAGGAGAAATAAGAATGATGAGGGAGGGGAACGGCAGCAATTCTTTGCCTGACTTTTTCATGCGCCTTTAGAGAAGAATAGACAGCCTTTTTCTATAGGTGAATTTGAGTCAGAGATTCACCGTGGAACGAGGTTGTTTTGTATTTCTTCTTGATCTTCCCTACTGATTCCAACTTCATCGTTACTCGTGAAGTGTTTTTCTACTCATTCTTTGACTCGTTCTCAAGACCTCCGGTGTGAGCAGAAGCTGAGAGATCTGAGTGTTTGTCATTCCCACAAAAGAACGCACACAGTACCGAGAAAAGAAGAATGGGCCGTGGTAATGCTTTAATATTAAAGCACTCTTACTTCGAGCGTTGGGTTATGTCATGAGGCGGTATCGCCGAACCGGGGGACCGGGAGTGACTCCACAACCCCGATTATGGGTGTAGGCGAGGTGGTGGGAGTGGTAGGAGACGTTTTTAAAGGTTTGAACTACGAATGAAGGCTAGAGCAGGTGAAAATATCTCTTGTAGCTCTGACTACGAACCCTGCCCTTAGTTGCACCGCTTGTTCTAGGGGTGTGCCGGGAAGGAGGAAAATACTGGTTTATTAGTGCAACCTCCTGGCGACTTTGAGGGGGTTACTGTTGGGGGTAGTTTACCCTTTTTGTATGATAGCTTGTTCCAAACATTCTGTACCATAACATCTAACCCCTAGCACCTCAGATCTCCGGCAGGAAGCTTGCCTCTGTGTGCTAACCACATGGGAGATATCTGTTCATTCCATTTTGGCTTTATTTTTTCCCTCCTCCCTTCCTTTCTTACATATTCTCGTTCGGGTGGTCTCCATAATGCATAATTAGCCTTCTGCTCTGTCGGAAGTAGAAAACAAGGCCTCCGAACAAAGATATCGACTGCAGACCTTCACGAGCGAACCGTTTATCATACCCGAGGTCTAATTCGTGCGCCTCGGACACTATGGGCGGATCTCTCGCAATCCAGTGGATTATCATTTTACTACCGACAGCCCACCAATAGTATGCTAGCCGTGCATTCATCCTTTTGAGCAAGGTTTTACCAACTCTGGTGATCCACCATCGCTGCAAATAGCATTAAATATTCCACCTATGGTGAGATATGGAACACCGCCGTGAAACCCCAGCCTCTCCAAACCTTGCACCAAAATACCCGTTCTCCGAGACTGCAACCTCAACGCTGACCGGGCAACGAATTAGAAAGGAACCGGGAGAATGCCGAGGAGTGGGTCTCTTTGGAATGCCACTATCGGCAGCTTCGAACCGATAATTTGTGCCGGCTTAGCTAATAGTATAATGTGGGGATTCCGAGAGCAGCCTAGAACCATCGGTGTACGGCCTGTCGCATAATGAAAATATGGTAGATACTTATGTCTTGAGCTACCCATAGTCCCTTAATTCCGCAATCCTTCCTTTCAGTTCTCCTGGGTGTATATCGCTCTCTACCTGGCTTCCAAAACTATCCCGCCCAGGACGGGATATCGGGTTTTCCTGGATGAGTGGGGGTCAGTTCCTAAAGAGGCCCAGCTCGCCGTAAAGTGACACCCGGCTTCCGGATGACGTCCTTGCACCTAACCGCTTCCCCGAGTCCCGGAAGATCCAGTATTGTGCAGGTTGGATCATCGGGAAGTGCTCGGCAAGGGAGAAATGAGCACCGAGTGACATCGCATGAATAGCTGGTCGCTGTGCAGTACACGGACTTATGGATAGAGGTGTTAAGCCACTATCCTCGGATGGCTAGAAGACCGCCGGCATTTCGGCGAAGCAAACTGGGGCCGTTGGTTAACTTGTGTGCAGGGTAGTAATTTCCGGAGACTGGCAGCTCGACTCTACCTATAACAGAAATTTCAAGAAACTGCAATGATCTCAAGAAGACCTGTCTAATCCACCAGGGAAAGCGCAGGGTCCGCAAATTGCTGATTGGCCATGTTTACACTACTGCAGTGCTGTAAGATCTAGCAGTGGCTTGAGAATTTTTATAGAGTGACGTACAAATTGTGAATGACTAACACCTTTGTTCATGGCTATTATTGCTCCTCTGTTCCATAAATACCTCGTTCAAATAGCTCCGCTGTAGACCGCTTTCTACCTGTTTTTTGTTTGCTTTGATGGAGTGGAACCCGGGAGTTAGTTGAAGGGGAGGGGGAATTATCGTTAAAGAAGGCTCAGCTCTTGTTAAAGCCTGCGGTGAGGTGGGGTAGGAGAGTATGACCGCTGGACAAGGTGCACCGCCTAGTAATGTCTATCGAGCGCCTGCTTCGTCTTGAACGGGGCTGTCCGAGTACAGCCCGGTGGGTTACGAGTGAAGGAGCGACGGCAGCATGTATGTAGGCCACTCCTGGGCACAAATTGATGAGAAAGATAAACATACAACGGAAGGGGATGCGAACCGATTTTCAGAGCGCATGGATGACCCACAAAACCCTTTGCCCAATGAGAGGTGAGGTCTGTGGGGAGTTGATATAGTTCTCAGCGAGGGCGTTATCAGTACATTCGTTAGTTTGATACTCTAGGGTGCCGCGCTTGAGTGGTGGGCGAGAAATGGAGTAGGAGCCATTGGCGTGAAGATAAAGTACGGTGGAGTGCCTAAATTCTCCTGCCTGCATAGCGAGTTTAGCGAGTTTTTGCAGTATGTCCGGGTAAGAGTCTTGAATTGCTTTTAAGCACTAGCTGTGACTATTACAGACTCGCACTTCACCCCCTCCATCCTTCAACACCAACGTGAACCACCATTTCACTCCCTCCATCCTTCAGCACTGACATCAACCACCACTTCACCCCAATATTTTCCCGCTAAAATGCAACCCAACCCAACCCCATCCAGAATACAACAATGCCCATCCGTCAGGAGAGTGCGGTGACCCCACCAGACACCCCGACTGCAGAAAATCCTGGAACGAATGGAGGAGCTAGGGAGGTTGCCTATGGAGGGTAAGCAGTGTTCCCAAACGTCCAGTCCGTCCGTCTTTACCTTCGGACGGGACGGACGCTGGTTCCTGGAACTCTGCCCTGGACGAACGGCAGTTCTGTGGTCAGTCCTAACCTCTGCCCGGGACGGCCGGCCAGGCCCTGCAGATGACGGCCGGGCCCTACAGATGACGGCCGGGCCCTGGTGAGGACGCCTGGAAGATGTCATTTGTATTAAGACCCCCGGGCCCGGGCGTCAACCCCCCGGACGGCAGTCTTTATCAAAGACGGACACCATTCCCTGCCGTCCTGGCCCGCCACGCCCGGGACGGTTGCGAAAACTGAGGGTAAGAAGGAGTGAGCGGAACTGATAGTGGAAATTCGGCATCGGGGGATGTTTCAGGATGCCTCGATAAACTTCGCCAGACTATCGATCACTTCTTCCAACAGGTTATCTCAGAGATTTCTAACATCAATGATAATATCACTAAAAATACTCAGGACATCCCAGAGATCAAGACCAACATGTCTAGCTTTACCGAGCAGATTACTAAAAAGATTAACCGCTGGTATGTCCACCTTTCTATTTTTTAAGAACCATTTATGATCGTGCCTGGTACTAATTTGGGACTGGAGCAAAAGCGAAGTGAACAACATTGCCCGCACCGCGAATTCCCGTGCTAACGCTGCCGACTACTGCCTGCACCCCCTTATCACCACTTCTAATACCCGTTTCCAAAAATTCCCACCAACCCTCCGAGATCTCAATGAACTTTATGGTAAGTAGAACCTTTTCATGGTTTTCTATTTGACTGTGTTTTTCGCCTCTTTCCCGAAGCAGAAAATTCTTGAGTACCTAGTACACCATTCTCTCATTCAAGTTAATATGGTATGTGAGTAAATACTAAAAGCTACTAGATCAGGGTGTAGATGAGGTTCTCAATCAATTGGGAATGCCGCTCACTGGGGACGCCCATGCAGTGTTCCCAACTATCCCGGGCACCTACCAGGCCCTGGCGGGATTGTAGGCTGTCATCCGCTGGGTCCGACCGTCGTTCGCAGGGCCCGGCCATCACCTATAGGACCTGGCCGTCGTCTATAGGGGCCGGCTGTCATCTGTAGGGCCATTTTCAGGTGAGACACCTATAGGGCCCGGGCGGCCATCCCGGGTAGTGGTTAGGACGGACCACAGGATAGGCGTCCGTCTAGGGCATAGTTCTAGAAGCCGGTGTCCGTCTCGTCCGAAGCCAAGGACAGACGGACTGGACGCTTGGGAACACTGTGCCAATGCGAAAATGAATCGGCTCAGGTTGGTTATTGGAGCCCTTCGCGTCTGATTTCTGTGCCTGAGGCACCCCCTCTGGGCTTGTGGGCATTGTGCCTTTGGTGTTTTCTCTCCATGGGGTCTCTGCTTGTCTTTTTTAGAAATAATGGTATCTTGTTTCCTAGGAAATGGTCTTTGTTTCTACTGAAAAAACTTGTGGTGTATGGAAGAAGGGAAGTTTCCGTGCTTGCTCTTGACTATTCCAGTCGTAGACTAAATACAAGTAGAGAGCGCATGAAACATGAAAACCCCACAAACAGAATAACAATCACAACCCTTCTGCCTATCGTCCCCTCAAATCAAGGGTTGTACCCTCTGTAATGGCCACCAGATGGGATTACACCCATAATTAGCACAATGTTTCCCCACGAAACGAGCAGTCCCCAGTCTAGCACGCATTCACGACCGTGGCTCCCTGTATGTTCATCAGTAACCGCCGATCGGAGCGTCCAGAGATGTTCACTATAACTATTGATAACGTTGTCGTCTCTTCTTTTGGATTAAGGGTTCGGCCACGCGCTTGGGATTCATTGATCCGTGGGAGGGAGACAGCGGATAGTGTTGGAAGTCAAGAGATGCGGCTCAGCATGTCTAGTATCGTTTACGCTATAGTTATCGTTACCCGTTGTCGTCGCCTGAAGATCTCACCCCCTTTTGCCGAAGAGAAGCGCTTTGTCTCTGGGAGCTTGGACGGGTAGTAGTGGTATCGGAGGGGAGTGCGAAAGAGGGAAATTGTGGGAGGAAGCCGGGTGTATCGTGAGGTAGCTGGGAGCCTCAGGAGGAAGACAGAAGAGTCGGATGCGTGGAGGCGATAGTAGTCCTTTGTAGGGACTGGTACATTTGTCGGAAGGAAAGCGAAGAGTCTGATGTGCGGAGGTGCTGGAGTTCTTCCTGCGGCCCGTCTTTCTTCCGTTAGCACGGGAGTATGCAGGTGGGAGAGAGAGAATGGATGTGTGGAAGGATCGGAGAATGTCTTTTTTATGGTTTTATATGCTCCTCACTTTACCATCAGTTTAGCTCAAGTGCGCAAAATTGAGACCTTTCTACCTCACCCAAAGTCCTGCCCCCAACCGCCGTATTTCGTTCATCGTGTTATGGTCTTCACCGAAGTCGGATTTTTGTTTCTAGGATCCCGCTGTAGAAAAGAAAGAGGCTGTCAGAAGGAAGCCGTCGGAGGAAAGCTTGGAGCGTCGGATGCGCTGAGGCTATGAGCAGTGAGAGCTCTTTTTGAAGCATTCTTTTCTTCTGTTGGCTTTTAAACAGCAACGGCTTGAGCAGTGAAATACGGCGAAGATATGGGTGACGATGGAACGGCAGCGGTTGAATACAAGACACGGCGATCACGCAAGTCTTTTAGGTGAGGAAGGGAGATATCTGTTTCGCACATGGTTAACTAACAGAAAAGACAGTAGTATATAAGAAACAAAACATCACTCCCCGGTCCTTCCACCAGTCACTACACATATCCATTCTACTCCCACCTTCCCTCTTCCGTACTCCCAAGCTTACAAAAGAAGGACAGGCTTCTCAAGCAGTTCCCACTGCTTCCACCCTAGCCTCTAGTCCAGGTTCCTTCCTTCCGATGGCTTCCATGATTTCTAGCGACGAATAACCACAACCATAGAAAGCATATCGAGCAGCTATGAGTTCTAACATTAGCATAGGAATACAAAAGTGGAAAGAGACACCTGGCGAAGAACGGGTATGTGTGGTGGTGGTTGGAAGGATCAGAGGGTGGCCCTGTTATACCTGAAATCGCCTATCTTTGCCATTGGTTAGCTAGGTTGTGCGAAAGGAGAACCTTACCACTCATGCAGGGTCATACTATGCGATCGGAGTCGTATCTTGTACCGGGAAATGGTCGCTGTACTTCGTCACTTTAGTCATCACCGTTGAAAAGATTGAGGCATCCGGTAGCCGGATACTAGGAGGGTCGGAAGGAATCTAGGAGCGCCAGATAGGTGGAGGCTGTGAATGATGGGAAGCATGTCTCTCCTTTGATAGTACGGGAGTACCGGTACGCAAGGGAGAGGGAGACATGTATAGAGGAGAGTGGATATGTGTGGTGATCGATGGAAGTAAAGAGGGATGACCTCATAGTAATTTATATATACTCCGGTCTTCGCCTTTCAGTTACCAGCACAGGTACTCGTCCCAGGCAAGAAGAGTATTCGAAAATATGAGTTGCGAGTTTGTATTAGATATTGACCACTATTCTCAGCCAACCAAGTATCCCATCGTTTGATACCGAATTTCATCGTTTTTTAGCGTTGCATTAGCACAGGGATCAGCAAACACCAGAGGGTAGCAGTAAGTGGAGATGGGTATCACCCAGGAAGAAATGAGGATAGTAGACTCTTGAGTGCTAGCCTATTGGGGCATTTATGATTGAATGTGCGCAGAGGATCTTACTCTGATCATGGCCATGCTGAGAGGTACTTGGTTTGCGCATTCTGAGCCCAACACCACCTTAAGTACCGATCAGCAAATCCCATGACAGAAACGAGATTGTCTGTGTACTCTCCAGGACGACACACATCCCCATCCCAGTGGAAAAATCCTACCTGTCGGCCAAGAATCACTAGCGCTATACAGCTTTGAATTTCGGCAGCAAGGTAAGGGATTGTGGTTTGAGGAATACCCGGTCTGGTATCGTGGCTTGCTTAGCCTTGCTATCACTAAAGCCGGATGAAGTCGTGAAATCAAACGAAGGGACGAGGTGTGTGACCAACATCCGGAGGAGTGCGGTGGAGAGACTTTTCCGCGTATCTTAGCCCAGTAGCTGCATAAAAACCAAAAAGGCGGTTACACACATAGTAATTTACCTTTTCCATTCGATAGACTTATGTTATGGCGAAGCTCGAATAGAGTAGTTCATAATAAATTTGATATTAACTTATGCTCACCGCACAAGTCCCTGGCATGTGCAAGGTTAAGTGGGGCGCTGAAGCACAAATCTAAGAGTTTACCAACCTATCCAGGGTGTCTCAGCCTATTCCAGGTGTCGCCCAACTTTTTTTCTCAGATACAAAAGACGCCAAAAAAACACGTTTGCCTGTATGTAAAAAACTTTGTTCCCATACAGTACATGGGTGTCGTCCAACTAGACATACCCCCCGGCGTACAGTACAAGTAGAACCTGAACACAGGGATTATAAATTCTTTAAATTTATCCTAGCTAAACCTATCCGGCATCTGCTAGCGAAACACAACCGCCGGCATATCCATTCTCGCAACCCAACACAAAACTATCAAAATCAAAATCAAAAACAACACAAAATTACACAAAACATAACCAAACACCACCGTTCATCGTCACAGGCACTCACTCAGACCAGCCAAGTCCCACACAATAGCGCCTTCATGAACGTCAACATCCCCACCAAACAAATAAAAAAAAGTGAAGGTGGAATAACCGAGAAACTAGCAACCCTTGTGAAGTCTACTACCAGCACTCACAATATCCTCTTATCAACCGCCGACAAATTCCAGTAGGCCATACACAGGCCAGGCAAGTCCGTCAAGTCCGCCCATTTTCCTTGACAAGAGTGCCTAGTTCATTGCCTCATACCTGGACGGCCTGGCCTAGTGCAGACGGCCTAACCACTACCGTAACCAAAAATCAAAACTTCTCCTTCTCCCAACCCCTCAGGCCCCTGCACTATCTGACAGCAGCCCCGGTCCAAAAACCCCCGTGGGATAAAGCAAGGAACAAGTCCAAAAAAGTCAGATCTTCATACGGGCGATGAAGTTGTTCCGAATCAGACTAGCAGATTCGGTACCCGTAGCAAGAACTGGCCCAGCCACCGTTTGTGGAGCCGAAGACTTAAGACTTGTAATTGTCGTCCTCGTGTTGATTTGAATTTGGAGGTTGTATTCGCCATTCGAAGTCTTCTATTTGGTCATCAGCATTCTCCGCTCACAGCTAGCGTTCGTTACCGGACTCAGTTTCTGACAAACGGGGCATCAAGAGAAGGCTATTAACTCCAGATTAAAACAATCGTCTAAATTAGACAATTTTTTCCACAGTTAATCAGAATAACCTAGGTTATTTTGTTCCTGCTCCTCAAAAACAGGGACTTGTAACGAAAGCTACTCACAGCCCTTCCTTCAGGTTACTTACGCATTGTATATCCAGTGTTCCCAAGTGTCCAGTCCGCCCGCCCTTGGCTTCGGACGGGACGGACACCGGTTTCTGGGGCTCTGCCCTGGATGGACGCCTATCCTGTGGTCAGTCCTAACCACTACCCAGATGGCCGGCTGGGCCCTATAGGTGTCTCACCTGCAAATGGCCCTGCGGATGAGAGCTGGGCCCTACAGATGACGGCCGGGCCCTGCGAATGACGGTCCGGCCCTGCAGATGACGGCCGGTCCCCGGTGAGGACGGCTAGAAGATGCTATTTGTATTAGGACTCCCGGGCCCGGGCGTCAACCCCTCGGACGGCGGTCTTTATCAAAGACGGACGCCATGCCCTGCCGTCCTTACCCACCATGCCCGGGACGCCCGGACTGCAAGCCCGCCAGGGCCCTGTAGGGCGCCCGGGACGGTTGGGAACACTGTGTATATCCAGGTGGAAGTCTCGATCAGAGTAAATCTTTCCCCGACTCTCTGGAAATCTCGTCAGTTTTGAATCCAGAATATCGTTGATGAAATCTCGGAGTGCTTCTTGTCCATTCCCCATAGTGAATAAGATATAGGAATTCCGACAGATATGTCAGTAGTAGAGAGAACTGAGCGTTATGGAGGGTATAAACTCAAGATAGCGCTTCCGCCTTAATACCGGTGTGAAGGGGGTATAGGTTTTAGGCTCTGGAGATGGTGTTTGCAGTGGTATTTGTTTGCGCGAAACTAGGCAGGTTAGGAGGATAGCTTAGGGCACAGTTCTGCACAGTGGAGGTGTGACTTCATTTTTGTCCTTAGACTAGATGACAACCACGGAGGAGGAGAGAGGAAAAACAACCACCCCACCCCTATAGAAAATCACCTTTTATTTTATATATTTTTGCTTCTTCCTATCTTTGACATTATACAGCATATCATTGGAGCACTTCTGCATTCCGTTAAGCCTCAACCTATCTGCAGGAGCATTCACGGGATAATACGGGGGGCTCTACTCGGTCGGGCACACCATCCAATATAGGGAGGCTTAGGAGAAGCCTCCACACTGGTACTCGTAATTTCTGACGTTTGTGAACACGACCGCTATTGCATACCACCAAAGTCTTGAGGCTCCAACCGATTGTTTGTACTTATGCAATCGCAGCTGTATTCACAAATGTCAGGACATTACGGGTACTATCGCGTCCTTTGTGATATCAATGTGGGTGAAGTGATAGGTGGAAATAATATCACATCCTTGACAATATCAATGAGGATACCGCATTAACTCAAAAACTTGAGTATCTCCGGACAGGGTTCCAATCACCATGTTAAGACGTTAAGACCCTAATAAAGCCTAGTATTGGGCAAAAGAGGAATAGGGTAATGGTGTCCACCTTAGTTTAATAGCCTTGTACTAGTACAGCATGGTAGTAGGGGTTTTTAGAATTTCTCCATTCTTTTTTTGTTTAGTACAGTACTAGGCTCTCTGGGGGTTAATTTTGTTGGTGCGGAGATTGGAACCCTGTCCGGAGATACTCAATTTTCCGAGTTTCCGGTAATGCGGTAGAACGATTAACAATAGGGACTTTACGATTTCGCATCCAGAGTCAAATCCTACTCGTAGCAATCTGGTGGGTCTAGAACCTCATTTGCCTCACGTCCGGAGTCTTTTGGCAAAGGCTCTGTTTGGCGGGAACGGAACCGCTGGAGATTGTTCCATTTTCGCATACAAAACGACCATTATGAAACGAAAGGGCAAGAAAGTTTGTACTCGTGCCAAGGCTGTGGAAGCATGCCCCAGCCTTGGCACGAGTATGGGGAATGGAACAGAACGGACGAGAACGGTCGTATCCAAACATACCCCTACGTAAGATTCAGGTCAGCTTCTTTCGATACACTACGTTCCCATCTCAACAACCTCCTCACTACTTCATTAGCTCACTGTCACCAACAACAAACGGCACCGACACACCCCCATCAGCCTTCGCCAGCCTTCGGCCTTCATTGGAAATCCAACCTTTTTGGTCCTGTGCCAGCTTGGGCGGCAACCCCGAGCATTGCCACAATCGAGGCACTGTCACGACAAAACCTTCGTGCGGATGACCTTTCCGTAAAATTCCTCGCGGGGGGGGCGTTTAACAAAGTCTATTCAATCCCGGTCTCCTCGAACACAATCAAGGACCCGAAGTCCTACATCTTCCGCGCAACGCTCCCGGTCGAACCGTTCTACAAGATTGTCAGCGAGGTTGCCACTCTCCGACTATTGCGGCAATGTACCTCACTACCAGTTCCAGAGGTATTCGCCTACAGTTGCACCACGGAAAATGAGTTGGGTTTCGAATGGATCATTATGGCGAAAATCCCAGGAGTATGCCTGAGCGAGGTCTGGCGCGATCTGAGCCTCGCGAGGAAGACAATTCTTGTTGAGCGCTAGGGCCAATTCTCGAAGGAACTCCGTGGGAAGTGCAGATTTGATGCCATCGGGAGTTTGTATCAGCATGCCGAGCTCAGCGAAGCGGACTTGAGGGTCGCTGTGGCTACTGATAACAACGATTTTGTGATCGGGCCGATAGTAAACTCTTTTATTTTCGCTGGAAAGAGGAAGCCACTGATAAAGAGGGATCGTGGGCCTTATCGAAGCGACCGAGAATACTTACCTGCATTGATGAAAGTGGAACTGGAAGATAAAAAACTTCTCCTAAAACTGATTTCTAGTAAGTATGATAAATCTAATTGGATTGGCTACAGTGAAGTAACGACATGTTAGATAAACGTGCGGCCGGCGTTCAAAAGGTGCATTCGAATGAAGAAGATTCAGAGAGTGATGAAGATGATCTTGCCGCGGATGTGCCCGTGATTGAGGATACCATCCGATGGCTTCAGGAAATTCTCACTTCCCTTTTCTCCAACCACATGCAAACAAAGGAATCCGTGCTGCGTCACCACGACCTCAATCATTCAAATGTCATGGTTGACCACACAACACTAGAGATAACCGGGATCGTCGATTGGGAGTGTATTACCACTGTACCAGCTTGGGAAGACACCTATCCTCGAATACTACAGGGAGAAGACATGTAGGAACAACCAGAGCCTTTGGCATTTGGGGATACTGATGAGTGCCGCATCGCGACATAGGAGAAATAGGAGAATACGAAGCTGAGAAAAATCTTTGACCAGGCTGTGGGTTCGGGGGCAAACAATGATAAAGATGGATGGGATAAGCGTGGCCTCAGAGAGCAACTTGATTTGCTTGAATTTTTGACTAGGATGGTGAACAACTGGATTATTTAGTATGAGAAGCGAGGGGGTGTGCAATGCTGTTGAGTGCTATTTTGCCATCATTATTTTGCTTGCCTAGGAGCATTGTCCTTGTACCATAGTTTCATACTATGCCCAGTTAGTGAGCTTTTAGAGCTGTCACCCATCCATAGCTAAAAAGATGATACTACCGGGCAGCCTCTCCGTATCAGACAATCAATTTCAGACAGCTCCCGAGTGCGCAATTGTTCATATGATGCCGGTTGGGTATTTGCTGAACTAAAATTATGGGTTATATAAAACTGGAGTAGTGTTGACCGGACGGTCCTAGCCACAAATTTTCTATAAATTTTTAACTCCTTATATCATCCTCACTACAAGCAATAACAGAGATATCATGATAGTACTAAGAACTTTCAATAGTTAGGTACGCCGTGAAACCCAATTCCAAAATAAGCATGGTACGAATCTTGTGTTGCACCGGCCACTCCCCCAAATATGATGAGATATTTCAGGCCACCAGCATCTGCGCTACCGTGTATACAAGTGTTGGCTATTCTTGACAGTGCTCTCTAATGACATTGTACAGAGAAGAAGAAGAAAACATGGAAACTCCAAATACAGTGCATTTGGACCTGCCATCCATAACTGCAATTGACGAATCATACATCACAGTTCATAATCATCATTCCACCCCAAACTATCTATCATATATGAAGATTTCCTCATCTCCACCAGAAGTCCCTACCGGTAGAGTTCGGGTTTCGCGAATGGAACCAAACAATTTGACACCGCCATTGGGCGAGGACCTAGGGGTCGGTCCTGGTTTAGAGCCCAATACAGAGCCTGAAAGGGAACGGTAGAGCACGCTGTTGCGTGCCGGAGTAGCGAACGGTGCCTCAAAGGGAGGGGCTGCTAGATGGGACATCGTCTTCTTCTATCATCTATCGTCTTGGTAAGGGGCGGACCGGCGTACTTGCAACACCGAATCGTGTTTCCGAATTTGCGACTTCGGGTAAGTCATCCCGTGGTGGTGCGGCATCACTCTCATCCTCGAGTAGAGGTGGAAGGTTTGGTTAGGGCTTTGTTGTCCTCCTCCCCTCCGGGGCCGCTATGGCTTGGAAATTTGCTACAAGGATTTCCGGGAACACCTCTTGGCCCTTGCAGAGGGTTAGCGGAAGGAATAACCTTCAAGGTCAAAGGTGTTATACTTCTATTGGAGCCAGCTGTATGTCGCTTTTTAACATCCTCAACAATATCAGCTGCAACTGCAATACAGTTCAACCTTTTCTAGGTATCGATCACATCCACTTTCGAGCTGATCTCCACTTGTCTTTTGACAAAACCCTTGGGATTCAAGATTCCTCCATGAATGTTGGCTTTTGATACAGATGCTGCATCAGCTGTGACAAGCGCAGCCAAAGTATCCCCACCTGCCTCTCTGGTGCCAGTAGTAGCAGCCGGAGCAGTGATGGAGCGAGTGAATCCTGGCGCTTTCTTCTTAAGCTTCCGTTTATCCTTACTTAAGCTAGATGCATCCTTATTGTTTTGAGCAGCTAAATAGGCTAATTGATCCCCGCATTTTCTGTTCATTGCTTTGCATCCCTTCGGGAGTTCAGAGGCATAACTTTCATCGTTAGCTCGTCATCCCCATTACGGAATAAATAGTGTTTATATAAACCAAGCACAACCTCGACTCAAAATGCTTGAGGTGGCCATGCTCTTTACCCCCTTCGGGACCTTCGGATACTGAACCAATAGACCTCCAGATACATAGGCAGTCAGCCAGTAAGTCAAGTAGCAGAGGATAATTAGGTACATTCGACCTTCTCCTTTTTTTAGACGCCCTCTCTTTGCTTCCATCTTCATTCGTTGGTGTAACTTGGTCTCGTTGTAAAGACATTTTCTCAAACGAGAGAAATGGTTTGTAACTCGGTTCTACGATGAGGTCAGTAGGAAAATAATAATCGGTCAAATAGGCCCATGCATACTCCCGAATTTTGAACTCTTCGACTCTCCACTTCAACCACTGGTCACCAGCCCGCACCAATTTATCCTGAAATGAGGCACCTCTCCACTCTTGCACATACTCTCCCCCGCCGGCACGTAGCACTTCATACTCCTGCAACCTCTCTCCGAGAGCTATTTGGGGGATTATACTGCGGAACTTGATGTCCCAGGATATCTACCTCCAGACCAATATTCATCGCATCGCGAGCTTGGCCCCCCTCCAACCGCTACTTCTCGCCCCCACCTCCCCCAGTCCCCCTACAACCTGTTTGAGAAGAGCGCATACCCCCCGGCAACAACCCCTCTTGGGCGGCGAGTTCGAGGCCATGGTGATGTCAAGCTCACATGCTTTTAACGTCGCCTAAATACCTCACATGTGTTGAAGGTTCTAGATGGATGTGGCTGGATGGGGACTGATTGTGGAACGTCCGGTAGTGTGGGAGCAAGTTTAGATGTTTCATGGATTAGTGTGGAGGTTCAGAGATTGATGGGAGAGTTTCGTCTGACATGTCTTTCCTTTGTTATCATGGAAGCATATGGATGGAAGCATATGGAGGAAAGTGCAGTTTGCATGGAGAGATAGTGAAAGGTGTGGTGATCGATGGAAGGATCAGGATTCATTGTTTATGTTTTACTTATACTGCTGTCTTTACTGTTAGTTTGTTAGAGAGTGAAAGAAGTTGTATTTTTACCTTACCTTATTCTTACTCCTCTCCTACCACAGTTCTCCACATATTCATTTAGTTTTTTCCGCTGCATGACAGGCCATCCGTTGCTATCCACATTAACAACATGAGTGTAGGCCACACCCCATGGTGGTGTCAATGTCGGTGGCGTAGGATGTCTGTCTGTCACACCCCGTGGTGCCCAGCCCGCGTGCTTTCAATGTCGCCCTAAAACACCTCACATGAGTGTCCGCCACAATTGCGGTGTCAAGATCGCCGGCGTGGAATGACGCCCGTGCTGATTCCCGCCTCTCCTTGTCTTGAGACCCCGGGACACTGACCTGGTTCTCCTGTCTTCGCCGGGAGTGGGCATGGGAGCGGATCGTGGTGGCGACATTGGCTAGTACTTGGGTGAGGCGGCCGTTAATGGTTGCAAAACCCGGCGCCTTTCTAGGGATCGTAAATACCTCCCTGGAGGAATGAGTCACTTGTGGTACGGTAGTTGTATTTAACGTGCAGGATGTGTTTAACGCGTTCGGAGGAGTGAGAATAGGGATGGGCGGGTACGTGAGAAGAGGAGTGGAGATGAGGTGGGAGGGAGGGGGATAGGTGGATGGTTTAAACCTTACTATAAGACACCAGGTGTCGGTGCAGATCTTGGCATTTATCGGGAGTATGGTGGTTAATATACTCACCCCACTGTCCAGCATGGTGCAGCAGCCACCAGCCCTCCAGCAAGATTGCGATCATTATCACTTAACTGCAGAACTTAGAGCTCTGTGCTCCAGTACCGGGGGTGCATGAGTTGAAGCCTCCACGCTCCAACGAAGTGAAAACAGCAATTGGGTGCGGAAATGAGCACTTCTGCTGAGCTACCAGTGGGTTTGCAGGGGGTTGAGAGCTGCTGAAGCGATCTTTCTATTCCCCTTTTGTTCACTACTTAGCTTTCTAGGGAGCCTTTGTTCAAAAATGGATATTAGGGCCCTACACAGAGATATTAAATATATTGAGTTAATAAGGTACCGGTAGCTTATCGGAGGAAGTGTGATCGGAAAAACCGCCTAGCTCCAAAGTGGTGTAGTGCTCAGAATACTGGGTAATTCATGGCTTCTTTCCACATGCCAGTCACAACCTTCTACCACTCCAACCTCCCACCTCTACAGTCCCTACCACACCCCTCTTTACTCACCCTTGTCTTCCCACTTCTTCCCCACTACACCGCCTATCTACTTCGATTTGGTGCATAGAGGAGAAATCTGACTGGTGTGTGCTATTCCCTTCAGACCTTTCCCAGGCTCTCTTATAGACTATCAGCTCCCCTACACTGCTACCCATGGTTTTTTTCTTTTCTTTTTCAAACCTCTTACAGTGTTCCCAAACGTCCAGTCCGTCCGTCCTTAGCTTCGGACGGGACGGACGCCGGTTCCTGGAACTCTGCCCTGGACGGACGCCCGTTCTGTGGTCCGTCCTAACCTCTGCCCGGGACGGCCGGCCGGGCCCTATAGGTGTCTCACCTGCAAATAGACCTGCAGATGACGGCCGGGCCCTGCAAATGGCGGCCGGGCCCTACAGATTACGGCCGGGCCCTGGTGAGGACGGCTGGAAGATGCCATTTGTATTAAGACCCCCGGGCCCGGGCGTCAACCCCTCGGACGGCAGTCTTTATCAAGACGGACGCCAGGCCCTGCCGTCCTGGCCCACCACGCCCGGGACGCCCTGGACTACAAGCCCGCCAGGGCCCTGTAGGGCGCCCGGGACGGTTGGGAACACTGACCTGTTATAGAGGCCGTTCTTGTCGTCAATCAGAAGGTCCGAAAGAAGACTAAATACAGAACAAGAGAGGAAGCCACCACTAACAGGGCTGGTTCCCCTAACAGCACACAATATAGTCCCACCGACTAACTAGAGACCCATAGCCCTAACACATACATCCATGCTCCTCCATACATCTCATAAACACTATACAGTCTCCCCTATATCCGGCTATTGGGATCATGCCATCATTTCTTGGATGGAAAAAACTTTTACATGACGACTTGGAGGAGGAAGGGTAAGCTGCTTCTTGTCACCCCTTATACATTATTTATACTAAACTGTTTTAGATCCCCTAAGTATTCATATCATGCGTCGTCCGGCACACTTATCAGCAGTGTTTCCAACCGTCCCGGGTAGTGGTTAGGACGGACCACAGGACGGGCGTCCGTCCAGTGCAGAGTTCCAGAAACCGGTGTCCGTCCTGTCCAAAGCTAAGGACCGACGGACTGGACGCTTGGGAACACTGCTTATCAGCGAACACTCCACAAGCCCGCTGCACGGAAAAGTGGTATCAACTTTGGTAGAAGGTTTTGTCCTTCCCCGGGCCAAACTCCTTCTGATATCAAAAGGAAAATTGGTGTGGTTAGAAACCAGAAGTTCTATGGTTTTCGCGGAGTACGAAGGGGGTAGGGGAAAGTCTGGCGAACGTGGCGGTGCGTGTGGCGGTGCACCAAGCTTAACTGAGTTCTAATAATATATTCCACAGAAAACTCTGAATTTCCTCTTCGATAGCTACAGGGG
>LN891162.1:164058-194465 GCA_900010015.1 Tuber aestivum
GCGGTGCGTGTGGCGGTGCACCAAGCTTAACTGAGTTCTAATAATATATTCCACAGAAAACTCTGAATTTCCTCTTCGATAGCTACAGGGGTCTAATATACCCACACAATGAGAATACTATTTCCAGGGTGTCTATACTAGTACTCAAGTATCGCTATTATCGCCAGAAATAGTTTGATGATGTTTTTTTACATGTTTTTTCCGTTGTCATGCAACCTGCCCCGCACCGCCACGTTCGCCAGACTTTCCCCTACCCCCCTCGTACACACAGGCTCCGAAAAGGTCCCTGATCTTACATTACTAGTCACCAATGACAAAGGGCTTCACGAAGTGAAGTTTGTAGTAGAATTTGGACCGTGCGAGACCTACGAAAGCCCCGTCATGGAACCCAAGTTATGGCTAGAAGGGACCAAAACCATTTCCCTGGTTCTTCTAGTTAAACTAGAAGAAACCCCGGCATACCAGTCCCCCATAAAGAACCTGACCAACATTGAGTTAGCTGAGTTTGGGCTATACAACCTTGCCGAGATTCTGAACGAATGATTTACCATGAGTGGGTCGCGTGCCCCCGCAATGTATAAAGGACTTGTTTGGATAAGCAAGATCTCTGGCTTTTTAGAGTCCTGGCAACTCAATCCGCTTACGAAATCTGCAGCTCTAACTTCTCACATAGTAAGTCACTCTTTACCGAAGGTCTGGTGTTTAAGCTTACCCATATAGGATCTCTATGATACGAGGGATAACCCAAATCAGTGTTCCCAATGGGCCAGGTAGGCCAGGCTGAACCAAACCCGGGCCCGGCCTATATGTAGAGTTCGTTACGGGGCCTCCGGGGCGTTTTTGGAGGTTGGCCCCACCCCGTCACCCGGCAGGGGCCCCGCCACGCCCATGCCCCAGACGGGCCAGCGGCAAATTTGGGTGAGAAGACACGGGGCCCCGTCCAGGGAAAGACCGGGGTGGGGCCCCGGACGGGAGTGGGGGGGGAGAGGGCCGAGACAATACCCCCCCGGGCCCGTGTAACGGCGGGACCCCCAAGGGCAAAACCCGCCCCGCCCCACCCCGTAACGAACACTACCTATATGGCCAAACCTACAATCTCTTCAGATCTTTGGTTTTCGTTCGACTCATCTTTCATTCCACTAAACTAGTCCGAGTTACTCCCGCGAGAACCGTAAGTTATAAAGCCCCTACGCAAATTCCACGCGCTGGTGTTAATGCTCTAGTAAAGTAGAATGAGTATCAGTAAGATTACTAATAGTATCAGGCATTGACCCTATGTGTGGGTAGAGATATGGATTTGTTCGTGGTTGATGAAAATCCCCGAGGTCTGATAGAACTGGGTTAATCATAGCGGGCACATTCGCCCATGGATTCAATAGAATTCCTACGGAAGAAATTGAATCGGAAGGAATAATTGTGAGATAGGACTGCATTGGAGAATCTGGAGGTAGATTAGTGTTCGTTACGGGGCAGGGCGGGGTGGGTTTTGCCCTTGGGGGTCCCGCCGTTACACGGGCCCGGGGGGGTATTGTCTCGGCCCTCTCCCCCCCGCCCCCATCAGGGGTCAGCCTCCAAAAACGCCCCGGAGGCCCCGTAACGAACTCCAAGGTAGATTGCCTGGACTTTATTGAGCTGGCTGCGGACCGGTAATCATGTAGTTATCATACCCCAACCGACAACTGAGGATACAGATAAAACAATAAACCACGATGAAAGTTGTAAGGAATCGAGCAACTCTTAAAACAATCAGCTCTAAAAATCCTACTTGCAGGCATGCAGGCTCCTACTAGGCCTGATTGGCTTCTGCAGGCCGGTTGAGTTCGGCCTATATCTGCCTAGGCTCACTGTCAGAGCGGCCTGTCTTGGCCTAGCCTACAGCCTATAGGCCGGCCCACCAGTGGCCTAGCCCGTTGGGAACACTGACCCTAATAGCGGCCTATGGCTGAGCCAACTAATCGACATTGATGATATCAATGACGATGAAATCTGTTTTGATTGGAATGATTTCCTGGATGTGATAGAGGAGTGCATGCGGGAAAATGCGGTGAACAGATGCTGCCGCTCAATTAGAAATGCTAGAGGATGGGCCAATCTCTTGGACAGAGATTACCAACCTTCCTCTCCAGCTGGTTCTGCGTAGCAGAACGTGCGGAGAGGGAGGTTGGCATTCTGTGTGATGTTTTCTTCAGGGTAGCGCTTTTACTGTAGCCGGTGACTAGCTACAGGGGCAAATGTTGATGCCCACAGACACGATCTGTGAAAGAGCTCCCGCTGTCTTGGGTACTGCTCAGATGCATTATTTTTACTACTATCATAATCCTTGTTCTTGTCCCACTGTTTTCCAGGCAAGAACACAGCTTGTACTCAGGGGGGTCATCAAAAAAGTGGAAAGGGGGAGGTATTCCTGTTCCACTAACTTAGTAGCTAGAGCTCGCAAAAACCCAGAAAGTATCAACAATGATTAACTCTTGAGAAACTATTATTATCAACTGGTGAGAAAAAAATCTATAATTGGCCGATAATAAGAAAACGGTGTTTCTCCTCTACAGGGCAAGTTTTGTACCGCCCTGCACTTAGGTAAACCTCGGTGTTCTGACATTACTGTATCATTCATAATTCACCACAAAATAAGTACCGTTCTTCTTAGGGGAGTATGGGAAAACCTCCCTAATGTCAACCAAGTCAGAAATTTTTAATTGAAATGTGGGTATAATCCTTTCATAGCAGAATGTTGGTATACGAGTACTGGTATGGTATACTACTACTACTGCATTAAATTCAGTACAAATTCCAGACCATAGCAGAACATTGAATATCCCGGGCCGCCAGAAAATAAGGTGGAATCAGTTTCGCAATTTGCGACCACACTGGTTCAATTTAGCCGGAAACCTGATAGTACTAGATCGCCTATTTCTGAGTAAAAGGGGCGTAACTGACTTTCCTCGATGCCTAGAAATCTCCAACCTCTGGCACCACACTAAGCTGCTTATCAAAAAGGGATGATAGCTGGGCTAGATACGCCGTGATAATGCCTCCCAGATGTTTTCCACCTCTTCAGCCTAATCCGTGTTCTATTTCTTACTCGCACCACGGTTCGACTAAAGCCAGGAAAAGAAAAAGATTTAATAAAGGGATATAAATAATCCTTGTAGTAAGCTAAAGTCCAGTGCTCTAGGCGCGGGTGTAAGGCTTGCGTGACTTTCTGAAGAATAGTTCGTACAACCTGAGCCCGGCATTCTCTTCTTCGGATGTCCGAACTCGCTTATCACGTTATGCTACCCCTTCAGACTATAATTCTAGATAGAGGCAGATTGTCAGTAACGTGGATAAAATACCCCCTAGACGTAAGACAGCCAACGTTCCACCACAATGGGAGCGAGATCGTCTTCATTGTGGCAGTATTTCATAGCTTTCAAACCCGGCAGAGGCAGACAAGCCTTAGCGAAGGAGCCTCTCTCAGCGGTTCCCAGAAGCAAAGGACAATGAAACAGGTTAGGGGCCATAGGTGGCCTCTGGGTATGTGCGGGTACAAACCCGAGCAACCCAACCACATATGGCAAGACATTCCAATCATCAGTGCGGTACTGTACATTTCCAAAATTGGAAAAATTGAGAAATCAAACGTAGAGTTCACCAGGAGAAGCCAAAGCTGACTCTGTTCCAATTTACGGAGTCTTGGCACAACTGCCCCTTCAGCATCGCTGGAGGTTCGGTCAGTTTCATGCAGGTGTTCTCATTTTTCACAGTGACGAATACCGGTCGGGCGACAGAAATACTTACAGGTGCCTGAGGTTGCCCAGTACAGTACTCGAGTACAGTAATGGCGGAGCTGCAGGCTTTGTGTTGCGGCGGCACGAAGGCAGCCACTCAACCTAGATCCCTGCCACAGGCTCGTTTTCATGGCATGTCATTGGTTTGACAGAGGCGCTACATATGCATCAGGTTCACCTGCATGATTTGTGAGAGGGCAATTGTCTTCCGAGAAAATTTTTAAATACAAGCGACTTCCCCCATCCCCTCTGCTCGAATTCTGCTAATTTCTTGGCAAAGTATCTGCGCTTCAAATCTGAAGAATGGATTCTCCGTGAGTTTTTTTTTTTTGGGACTGACTCCGCTTTATATATGCATCGGTAGGGCCTCGCACAGCTGCGGAAAACCTCGCTACCACACCACCTTATTTCAGCTGGTTCCGGCTGATGCCACGGGGATTGGGCAGCCGCTTGCTGCACAGCTCGGACCACTTCCACTCTATCCGGATAGTGATGGATTCCACTCTGTTCTTGGCCCACCGCTCACCCCTGACATCCATGAGGGTAGAGCCAATGAATCACCGAATAATACCCTTACTTACGACCGTGTTGATATTTCCGCCGCCCTAGCACCTCTTAGGGTCCCAGTCTTTTGCGGATCATCCCGATGTCGAGGGAATAGGTTTCCACCCCTCCCATTGCATATCTATCCTTCTCATCGGCTAACCAGGAGAAGCGGCCCACACACATGCTCCCCCGGTTCCTTCACTTGTAACGCACCTGATTGTGCCCGTACAGCCCCGTTCAAGACGAAACAGGCGCTCAACAGACACTATGAGTCGGTACATCTTGTCGAACGGGTTGATTGTCCGGTTCCCAGATGCGAGAATGTCGGCGAAAATGGGATCAAAAGACTTGATAATGTGGTTGCCCACATGAAGAACAAGCATCGGGCATTGCCGGCTGATGGATCGCGCGGGAATTGGTTAATTCCCAGAGTCGTCGGATAACCCGGGTTGGAATCCACGCCTTATGATACGGTTCTGTGGTGGTTTTTGTTGTTTTGGTGATTTCAATGTGGTACGGGGTTAAATTGTACCCGCACCTTGCGTTGAGCTTTCAGTTTAAATTGGTTTGAATTGATTTTGATATTTGCACAATGTTTCCCACCTTTGCTGCCAACTGTTTCTGTGACTCTGTGTTCCCGCTCTGTCCAAAAATGCGAGTGGAGACTGGATGCAAACTTCAGCCAGTGTAAAAGAGTACCCAACCAAAACCTTTCATCGGCCGCAACTAGTTAGTGCGGCCTTGGTTTTACCCCAAATTTAGAGAAAGGTTTACACTCCCGGAGTCACGACCGCAGGTTCTACTTTGTTGAAACAGCTAGAATTTTGATATCCGCCAACATAGCTTTAAAAGCCGTCGTATTAGTGGTGCACCTTTAGGGCTAATCGAACCGATACGAGTGAGACTGCATGGGCACTCTATCCATTATCTGGCTTTCCCGAGTACCCATTGACGAAGGACCAAGCAAGGCACAACGAAGGCCCATTACAGAGCAGGAGGTAAACCCTAATGCGTTGGAAGCGGTAGCATGACCAAACCTTCAGAATCCGTAGCTATCTAATCACCCATTGGACTCCATTCCCAAGTGAAGGACCTCAAACCCTAGGGGTTCGAGACGACAATAATCAATCAGCGTAACCCATATCAAACCGGAACTGCCCGTCAGAAAACGACAGCGGTTTGGGTCGTGATAAAACCTCGCGGATCGTTCTCAATTTTGAACCCTAGCCTACCACCAACCCCCTACCTGCGCTGCAGTACGTCCAAAGCCGCGTAGGAAGAGGGGAAGGGATATACACAGCCTGGATTACAGGCTAGACCTCAGCGGCATGGGCACAAGTGTACTTGTAGTGTAGGTCTGCACTGTTTTCCAGCAAATGCTCTCCCCCCCCCTTACTTATTCCATTAAGTTTTGCCCTCCGAGAACTGAGCCCTTAGCCGCCCCACCCCTCCTCCTTTGTCCGAACCCTCCCAGAACGATTCGCTTCTTCCTTTGGACTACGAATCCTAGGCACCCGTTGCTATACAGATGCTGGATGCTTGTACTAAGTCAGTATGGTGCATAAACTGCCTCTTTAATGTACGATAGCCGGCATTCCACCACACCTGGGAGCCTAATCCACCCACCCGCGACCATAATTTCTAGCCTCCAAACCGAGTGAAAGCGGGCAGATTATACCGGTGGACGAGGTCTCAAAAATTGTAGGAAACTAAACTGAATCTTTCATATGAGCATAAACCCGGAATAGCCCAGTAACAAAACCGAACACATCCCGATCACCACTCATACAGCACAACACCAACATCGGGAAACGCTTGCGAGATGAAAGGTAAAGCCTTCTGTAGTGAGCATAATTTCTTTTTTTTGCCATGTAAAGGGGAGTGAATCCGATTGTGGTTTGGTGGGCTTCGCGTTGGAGCCGCTTCTTTTTACGGTGAATAAAACATGGCGAGTGAACGAAACCAAGATCAGCGCCCGAGATACTCGATTGATCGCGAATAGCTGCAGGCTCTGTCTGAGGAGAGGAAAAAAATGCATACCGGTATCCAGTAATATCAGTTATCCTGTCAGTTGTATGTAGTACAGTACCGTACAACGGCCCAATATATCCCTGCCGCAGGCTCGTTTCTAGCGCCTATTATTGGTTGGAGAGTAGAGAAATGGTACAAGTATGAGGCTTACCCGGAATCTACCTACCGTATTCAAAGGGCAACTGTCTTGAAAGAAATTGAAAGAACAGACTTACCGTGCCAAGGTTGTGACGGAGTCACAACCTTGGCACGGTTTCTCTCCACCTCTAATCCCATCGACAGACTATGCACGTCCGCCACCACCATCATTTTCCGGTATGCAAGCGAAATTCCCAGAGATCTCCGTTGACAATTTAGCCTCCCTGGACACCCCCGTCCGCGAGGAGCTCAGAAAACGGCGGTGAAATAGCAACGGTATTGTAGCAACACCGAGATAAATGAGTTTATTATCATTGTACAGGAGGTAAATTAGGTGAAATGGAGAACATATAAGCCTCCCCATCACGGATCCGGTGGGCAAACATATTGCCAAGCAAGTAAATCACTCCCTTGTGAGCGGAGCTCCTGAAGGTTTGAGAGCAAGATAAGGCCGGAGCTTATTTTTTGCCTTTCATGGTACTTGTAAAGTTTGTTGTGCTTTCCTTTTTCCCCCCCTTAAGTAAGAGTTGAAGAAGATTCTTTTCTCTGCGTTTTCTCCTATTAATCTGAAGAGGGAATTTCTAGACGTTCCAGCCTCACTCTCCCTTATCCCAATTCTTGCGGCATCATAAATTTATCGGTTAGATGGCTGTGAAAGCCTGTGGGGGCCATGTAGGATAACATTAACTGGTCAGCGTGATCTAACTTAAACGGGTGCGGCCAACCTGGCCCCGAAGGGAAGAGAACTTGGGTGAGTAAGGCGCTAGTGGCGGCGTGAGTGTTTGAACTTCCCTACGCCAAATATAACTGTGAAGTGTTATGTCCAAGCTATTGTTGGGATGCTGGTAATGTTGAAGGCCCAGCCTAACACCCCCTGCCTTCCCAAGTCCCGCACGATAGGTGGTAGAACATGTAGGCTACTCGCAACGTATGGCTTTGGTCAAACTTTTAAAGGGGGTTAAAAAGAGCACCCTCGGGGATGCAGGCTGCCGGGGTAAGACATAAAGTCTCCAAAATATTTACCTATAATTCCATCCACAGCAGACTCCCACACAAACACACAGCAACACAGGATGATCGGGCAAAAAAGAAAAGGATACCGGCGGGGTGACCCAATGCGCTACCGGCATAACTGCAAGACCGGGGCAACTAGCCTGCAGGGAACCCACCTCATTGTTGGCTTGCCCGGCCGTAAAGTCTCTTAGGTAGATACCGGATCGGCAATACCTTTACCATATACCGTGTTTAGGTAGCGTATCGGTACTATCGTATGATATGATACCGGCAAAGCTGGTTGGAGCCAGCGAAAGACTTGCCTTAGGGCCCGGCCCGTACCTGTGTAACCCCGCAGCCTGATGGACCCTGAAGCCAAAACCTCAGAGCATCCAAAAAAGACGCCGGGTTATGCCATGACGACACCTCACAAATATTTCTCGGCTATGCCTCTTAGCCTGCGATCTATCCCTCATCTATCCCATAGATTTAGCTGGAGTTACGAAAGAAAAAAAATGACAGGGTATGCGTAATCCGAAAGATACGCCGAAGTCCAATACTTTGTCACGGCTGTAAGATTTCCACGATTTTCTGGTGTATATTTTTCTTTTCCCTTCCTTACTTCTTCAGGCTCTACTGTAATCGCCCTAACTTAAACATATCATCCTCTAACCTCATTTGTCCATACTCACCCGACATGTGATCCTCCTCGTTGCTGGCTACTAACTCTAGATACGGTAGGAGTAGGTTTCTAGTCTATGATAACTGATAAAACAACACCCGAGAGGGAGATCTACACCTCCCCGAATCCACTCTCCAGCTTCCAATCGTAATGACTGTGCACGCTCTTGTTAAAGGAGGACCTTCTCACAATTGTTAAAAAAGGAGAATGTGGTCGGTCAGGGACCACACGAGGCCTTTCGGATAAGCAAAACCCGCGCGATCCAGCACAGTATGATACTGTACCAACCCGAGGACACCCCGATTAGCAATGCCGTGCGATAGCAAACTTGGAAAAAAAAAATGCGAGACCGAGGGTGGGGTCCACCACGGGGTCTAGACGTAATTTCCTGACGTGTGCGAACACGACTGTGATTCTATAATAATACCCTACCACCAAAATTGCGAGGCCCGGCTGATTTTTTTTCCATACGAAATACCGGTAGCGGTAGTGTTCACAAACGTTTGGCTACGAGCACTTTAGTGAGGTCGCTCTAGTAGGTTAGTTTCATGCAGGCTACATCTTTTGAAGTACGGTACTGGACAGCAGCGCGAGGGGGCGAAACGCCCCACCTATGCCCGAGATACCCCAGCACAGTAATCGCGAGGAGCTGCAGGCTCTGTTTGAGGGGGGGAAAGTGGCATCCAACCACTGCCTTTGAGTGTGACCCCATACGGTAGCATCGATGAGATCGTCAATCATGTGTAGTACGAGTACCGTACAAGGGATCCCTGCCACAGGCTCGGTTTTACCGTGTCTGGTTGGTCAGAAAGAGGCTCTGCGCTAACACCATGCCCACACACGTACTACGTACCGCGATTCCCCTCGTAGTATTGTACAAGTACTCGTACGAGTGCCGTACAATAGTACCTGCAGGTAGATTTCTTATTCTGAATTTGCTCCACTCCCGCTTGCCTCCTCCCTTCTGTTAGCCTCGGTGCCGAACGGATTGCGCAACCCCTCCCTTGAGAGCTTGAACTCATCCGCTTGAGGATGGCTTCTACCCCTCCGTTCTTGCCACACCGATCGGCCACACGGGCCGGGGTGAGAACCAAACCAACGGATCACCTTCGCTTACGACTTTACTACTATCCTGCAACCCTAACCCTCCCAGGACAAGGTCTTTTCACCCAACTGTACCGGACAACCCCGTTCAGGACGAAACGGACCCCTAGAAGACGCCGTGAGATGGCGCTCCTTATCGAACAGGTTGATTGTCCTGTCCCTGGATGCGAGAATGTCTGCGAAAATGGGACCAAAACAATTAACCTGGTTGCTCACACGAAGCACAAACATGGGGCATTACCACCCTGCGGATCGCGCGGGAGTTGGTTGGTTCCTAGAATCATCGAGCGACATTGGGCTGAAAATCACTCCTTATGGTAAGGTTCTCGGGTGGCTATTCCTAGCTCTGATGCTTCCGAAATGGCACGGAGCCAAATTATGCGAGCAGCTTGCCTTTATGAGCTTTGAGTCTAAATAGTTGTTTATATAATCCGAATATCAAGCCGGAGTCCACTACACGGGACATGGGTGTAAGCTTTGCATGATTTTCTAAAGGATAGCTCGTATATCCAACCCTTGCTTCCTTGACTCTTAGCGATACCGCTATAATCCAAATCCTCTTACCCCCTCATGTTTGTGGACTCGCTCGGCGTCTTATGTTACCTCCTTTAGACTGCAATTCTGGATAGGGGTGGATTATACCGGTAATGTAGATAAATCACTTCCTAGACTTACAGTAAGGGGCCACCATTCCACTGCGCCTCGGGTAGCAGATCCACTCCGCGGGGACCACAAATCCCGGCGTTCAAGCCTAGGGACAGCGCATAGCACTTAGCGAAGAGGTTCTCTCAACGATCGTGAAAAAAAAGCAAAAAACGATAACAAAGGCTGGATAGGGGCTACAAGTGGCCCCCCAGATGAGTGCTAGCTCTGACAAGTCCGGCAACGGACTCGAAGACACCCCAATCACCAGTAAGGAACAACACCAAAATTGGAGAGGTTCGGGGATCGGTTGTGGGGTCCCTTAGGGGAAGGGGAATTTGATTATATGGTGTCTTGGCGGGCCCACACCTGCGGCATCTCGGGAGGTTCTATAAGTTTTTTTCATAGTCTACGGGTGCGGCATTTTTTTTTACAGCGATGAAGATTCTTGTGGCCGAGAAAAAAAGGTTTAATTGGCGCTTGAGATAGCCACTTGCAGTGCTGTAGCGCAGGCTCTTTTTTACCGCGTCTAATTGGCTGGAAGGAAGCGCTACACAGGTATGATGCTCACGCATACACTGCGCAAGGGCTGCTGTCCTCGGAGAAAACTTATGCATAAATATCGGGCGTTTCCCCCACCCCCACCAAACCAAAGTTCGCTAACCCTCAAACCAACCGCACCCCACCTCACTATACCTCTCCAAGGGCAACCATCTGCATCCGCGGTATCATACAAAAATGGATTCCCGGTAGGCCCCCTTTCTCCTTTCCCTTTTTTTTTTTTTTTTCCCTTACCCCACATGTGGTCTCCTAGCTGCGAGCGCAAATAAGGCCCCGATCCCCATAGCCCAGCCACCCCCCCCGGTGGTTGGCTAACTACTACCAGGGGTCAAAGGAGCTAACGGAGACCGCTAAAATCAATAGAGGTATGATATGATATAGCATCTACTGCGGCATCACCTACACCCATACCCTAGTACTACTCTCATGCCTCCTTCGGATTGAACCCGGCATGGAGTACCCTCCTTATATCCCCATTTCGTGCTGAGCCCGGGCTGCTTCCACTTTATCAGGTCGGTGGTAGGTTTTACACCCTTCTTGGACCACCGTTGAGCCATCCCGCACTTGGGTATCTTGCCAGCGGGGGCAGCAAGAGCATACCCACTCTCGGCTACACCAATACTCCGCTCTAGCCCCTCTCACTGATAAAGCCCTTTGTGGGCGAGGATTTCCAGGAAACAGGTTCACACTCCCTCTGTTGCATGCTTATCCTTCCCACCGTAACGCACCGGACTGTACTCAGACAACCCGGCTCGGGAGTCTGAAGAAGGCGCTCAACAGACACTACAAAGCAGTGCACTTTGCCCAACGCTTCGACTGTTCTGTTCCCTGATGCGAGAGAATTAACGAAAGTGGGATCAAGAGATAAGATAATCCAGCCGCTCATGTGCGGAACAAATATGGGGTATCGCTAGCCGGTGGATCGCGCGGTGGTTAGCTGGTTGGTCTATAGAGTTAGCGGGGGATATTGGATTGAAAGTCACTCGTTGCGATATTGTTCCATGTTAGATTTTGAGCATTGATGACTTTCCTTTGATACGAGGCTAAAAGGCACCCTCCTGTCGCGCTCATGAGCCTCATGCATGACGAATCGTTGCTTTAAATCGGTTTGAATATTCGAATAATATTTCCCCTTCTTCCGCTAGCCTTTGTTTCTGTGAGCTCGTGTTTCTATTGAACCCCTCCAAATTAGAGGGAAGCCAAGTCGGAAGTAAAGGTCAACTATTGTATTGACTCCCGGTTATCCTGAAATTAATGGCAATGATGAAACACTGAAAATTCTTGCTACTAAGGGCATGTGTGTTTACCCTCATATTCTCCTTTAGAGCACTAGGATGATAAGCTCCGGGCGAAGGCCATTATACACCAAAAGAGAACCCCGTCGATGGGCCATCTCCTCGCCCCTGACCCTGGGGTTATATTTTCATTCTAGCTAAACTGGAAGGAGTAGAGAGGGAAGCTCCCAACAGAGGGAATCGGATAGAAGGTTCACGGAATTGAGAAACCACTGGTAACCAGAGAAAAAGTGGTTCTCGCGCACCGCACAGTTCTATCAGAATGTGTTAGAAAGCGTTAGAAAGTGCGATGAAGAGTGTGCGGACTCCGGGTTACATTATCGGAGCACAGCAAAGCCTCTCCTTCTGTGTTGCGTTGCTTATAACTGCGATCAGAAGGCATATTCTGTGGACTCCGGATACATCCCTATTTGTGCCCATGCTACCTGTGTAGGAACTGAGGGTGTATTTTTTTTTTTTGTCTCTCCCGAAATTGTGTTCCTTTTTCTTCCTCTTTTCTTGATCTTGGCTTTGTTGCTTTTCTTTGATAATCAGTGGACGTAGTCGTCCTCTTCTCAATAGATCTCGCTCTCACAATGTAAATCTTAACTTGTGCTATTCGGGACAATGCCTTTCGCAGACATGACCAGACAAAGTCTCAAGTTGCTCCCAGATCTCACCACGCTATTGCGTAAAACATCGCCGGTTATCCGGGGTTTTTTTCTCCTGTATACTGCCACTATTGAAAGAAAATTTTCCTATGATCCTCAACTTCTCGAAATTTCATACCGAGGTAGTGTTGAACAGTGACTCTCAAACAACCGTCTTGGTATAACGCAGCTAATGGCCCAAGGCCTTGCTGCTCTACTGGCCCATTTACGGCAATCTGGGGGCAGCAGGCCACCGGCTCCATCAATAAGTACTTTCTCAAGTATGATAGTTTCAGGACCCTTCCGCCCCTCACAAGATGTCACTCGATTCACAGCCCCTGGACTCTCGACCCCGGTGATAGACTTGGGCTCAAGCGCTCACTTTCCAATCCTATCGCGTTCTTGGGGCATACGCCATCTAAGCTAGATTCTCTGGCCAAATAATATATCAGCAAAAGCCTTCCCCATCCTCCGAACACGTTGACCGACTTATTCTCCCAGAATCCCTCCGACCCAGATCAAAGGTGAACGGGGAGGATTTAGAGATATCTAGTAAGAATATCTGGAGTAGAGGGTTAGAGAAAGGTAGGAGCGAATATCAAACTCCCTCCCGGGTGGAACGGAGGTCCTGCGACATCGCCTACATTCGGTGCCACGAGCTCCACTCCCGGATGATTACCTCCTACCGAGCCAAAGAGCACAATTCCCAGGCTCACAGGGACATAAGGAACTGTCATGAATAGGCCCCGGCGTTGATTGTTCTTGGTTTTTAATTTTTAATTTTTTTTTGGAAAAAAACATGCCTGTCGAGCGACCCTTGCGCTCCAGAATGGATGTTTATAGAACTCACATAGACGATTCCTACTACAATCACCTCTCAAAAGTATTGTCCCACATCGCGCATCAACCAAGTGCCCTAAGCTGACCGAAGGTACAACAACCGGTCTATCTTCACCAATTGACATCCAAATTAAATGAATTTACATTTAAATTGATACTGATTGATTACACTTTAATACTTTGTATAGTAACCATGTGAATTACTCGCCACATGTAAGCACCGTGGCATAGACCTGATCAACCTATCAATTAAAGGTTGAGGAACTGCCCACCAAGCGGCCTTCAGGACGCCCTCGAATATCAGCTGGTTGACCTCGTTTCTCTTTAGCTTCCAGAGATCAGGGTAGTCCTTTCGTAAGATAGCTTTTATTGCTGTCCAGACGTGCTCGATCAGGTTCAAATGGGGGCTATGTGGAGGGTGTGGCTGTAGCTCAATTTGGTAACGACGGAACTAGGCCATTGTAGTTTTTGCTGTATGAATCCGGGCATTGTCTTGAAGGAAAAAGGTACTAGGCCGATAGCAGGGAAGCAGCCCTTCCTCAAGAGTCGGAATATAGGACTTTGACGAGTAACCCTTATGTGCAGCATCCTCGTCCCTGCACATAATGATCAAGTCTGACTGGCCCCCTAACCAGATGCATCCCCAGACCATTTGGGACCACTCTAGCTTGACATGCGCCTGTAGATTGAGCTTATCTTCATCATACTTTTGATGCGGCAGACGAAAGATCCAGTCATTAGGGGCGGAGGGATCATTTTGTATGGTCAATTCATCGGAGTAGGTACCCTAAAAATTCTTATTACTGGAGCCTACGTAATCTGAGAGATTTCAGTAGACCTACCTCCTCGAGCATTTGCGTCTTTCCTTTCAGGCTTTTTGCATGAGCTAGTGTTTTAGCTACATCAACCTTGTTCAAAGGAATCCATTTCTGTGCCCTCCATTTGCGCTGGTAAGGAGCCCCGATAGCGCGGCGTAGGGTGGACTGACTGATGGCAACAGGGCTATCAACTACACACGCCTTCCACGAGATTCTGGGATACCACTTAACCATTAACTGGGCGTATCTTTCGCCCTGAGGGGTAAGCGTCTTCAGCCGCCCGGACCTAGGGAGTGCCCCTAAGGTTTGGTGATCCTGCCAGCGTTTTACTGTACATGAGATTGTGCGGCGATCACAATCAAACTCACCTGCCAACTTGATTGCTGACCAACCATTCTCCTGTCCTGCAACAATAACCGCACACTCAACAGGAGTCAGATCTTTGTGGATCCCACGTGAGGTTCTCCCCTTTGCGCTCAATTGTTTACCAAGGACTGGCATTTTGGAGTTAGATTGATAAAGTTGTGGTCATTGGAAAATGGGGGGGGTGGTTGCCGGTTGTCATGCAATTTCCACACGGTCGCATTTTAGGTGGCAGTGTGGGACAATACTTTTGACAGGGGAGTATACCAAAATTTTCGGAATTTTTTTTTCTTTTTGGAATGGCGAGGCAGCCGGTTTCCTTGCGCATTGTGGACGCGATAGTAGTGTAACTTGACAAAGTCTACGTAATCAGTGAAGTCTGAATAGTGATAGCCCCCTGCTAACTTCACGAACAGCCTGCACACCCCCCTCCCCTCTTTCTCGGCCAAAATAAACCAAGTTTGTCATTACAGTTTGCTTCTTCTCACCTATCATCATCACCCCTCTTCCATGCCGTGCTACTATTACCGGTTTGACCCAGAAGGTAAGTGGAATCGTGTTCGGGGGGTTTTGTAGGAGATGTCGGACCGTCACGGCCAAAGTCCCAGGGGAGAAAGTGAACCCCTAATACTATCATTGCCGGAATAGAAATTATGGAAAAACAGCAGTGATGGACACCTACATTTTACAGACAAGAAACAAAATTGGGGCTCCTTCAATGAACTGTTTGGTGTTTGGTACTTGTTACACTAGTGGTTGGAAAGAGTGATACTTTGTGAACTACGTATACATTCCTATAGGTTCCTATGCTCCTCGTGTGGGTCTTAGCGGTCCCTATTAGATCTCCTTAAATTGTGCCCTCTCTCTCTTTTCTTACCCTTTACTTCGTTACCGGTAATAAAAGAACAATAGGATGTTGTGGATGCCCGGGGGTGGCAGGAGTGCAGTGGATTATTTGGGAACGATGAAGGCTGCCCCGGAGGTTTAGTGGTTTATAGAGAGGTTTATCTAGATATGTCCTATCTTTGTTATCACGGGAGTGTACAGAGGAATAAGGGCTTGTGTGGAGGAAGAGAAATTTGTGGAGACCTATGGAGGGACGGGAAGGCTTTGATTCTGTTTTACATAGATCTTTGTCATTACCGTTAGATCAGAGAGAGGGGGGGCGAAGTGCTCACAAGCGGTTAGTCTGACTTGGGCTTTTCTGGGAGCTATCCTGGTCATACTGTAAAAGTAGATATCGTATGCTCCTGAGTGATAGAATATGATTGCCCCTATTCCGGGAGTCTCTAGGTATGTTCCAATAGCTTGCATTAAACAGAACGCTTTCGTACGTGTCAAAATTCTCTGCGCGTACATCGCCGCAATGCGCGATATGTTATCTTCATGGCAATCTCCGGCGGGCTCAGATTATTTATTTATCACTTTATGGAGTCGAGATTTTCAATAATATATTATCCTAGTTCACACTAAACCGGATTCAAACTAGCCAGTCGGGTTTGAAGGACCCTGCGAGCAAATATGAGTGCAGATCCGGAGTCCAAGCTCATATTCTCGCTTAAATAGTGGTACGCAGCTAAATCATTAGGATAATGACAAAACATGTAGTTTGGGTTGCGGAATGGTAAGGACGAGGCTTTTTTGGAGAATTCGGGGTTCATGATGATGCCGAAGCGGGGGAAGAAAATAGCTATCTAATCGAATGATAATTGCTAGTATGTATGCGATTTATCTATGATACGATTTAGGAATATAGCGAGTGATATGAAATTGACTAGCATCCGCGGAACTCAAGGCTGTGAACTTTTCGTAATGTCTTCTTATTTCTCGTACATGTCCGTACATGTCTTACGCTTGATCCGGCGGGAGATAGATTTATATTTGCATTGTAATGGTGGATATTTTCTATCTACATGTGTTTGTAGGTATCTTCAGATACCTGCTGCGCGTTGACAAAATTATTACTAACTAGAAGTCACACACCAAGAGCCTGCCGGGCCTACGAAGCCCAGGCCGGTCTAATTTTTACCCGGCGTGGCCGGATTGTGTATCTATACGTTATCTGCGTGCGGACCAAGCCGCTTGCGAACACTGGGGAGACGAACGAGAAAACCGAGTCTCCCACCACACCTTTCGCACTGACCCGCAGAGTTCCAGAGCTATTCCGTCCACAAATACCGCTGCGCTACCCGTTAGTCACCACACACAGTCGTTCCTCTCCCTCGATGATACACTTTTCTCTACGGCTTTTCAATAACTAACATCGTCCTAGTCTCAACCAGCCCGCCTCTCGCAACCCGGAAAGTAACGGTAACTTGCCTAAGAACCCACGAGCGCCCTCATATTTCCCCTTGTAGTCAGGGAGGGTTGTTTCTGCCTATCCACGTTTGGATAACCCCCCATTGATTTTCGAGGAACTTCTACGCACTGTTCTGTGAACCCCCATTTATTGCTGAATGATGTTCACAAGCCCTCACTCGAACGGGTGGTGCTGTGTGTCCGGGCTGAAAAGGCCCTTATTACTGGTGAGTCTTAAGAGAGCAATTGGTGAGTGGTATCCAACTCCAGCAGCTGCTTTTGAGGTCCCACGGGAGAGAACCTGGGTTAGCGTACTCCGGGTATTAAAAAATTTAATGGACTCAAGTCACTCTATGCTAGGGTAGTCCCGCGCAAACTGGGCCTCCGGACATAGTCGGTAAATTTTGTAGCTTTGTCTAGGCGCACATCGCACTACCAGTGCGCTTCTTGGTCCATTTGCCAATGACCGAGTCCCTTGGGCTCACCTGGAATTTGGGGCTCCGGTGCACCACTGCCGATGTAGGGGGAGAACAGGGACTCCGATAATCATACGTCGGCACAAATAACGGAACACTCACCACAGGCCACCCAACCCTCAACCCAAACCTAAAATCTCCAACAATAAACACTCCTTGGTAATTCTGAACGACGTAATCATACCCATGAGCAAGGTGTAGGCGCTTTCACGGCATGGCTAAAACACATACGATAGCATATGAAGAGTCTTTATTCAGAGAATTGCAATGGCCGGGCATCTGATGTAGATACAATAAATATTTCTCTATAAAATTTTGATTCGAGCAACAGCTTATGACAGGAGCTTAGGATTACCATGACTATGGCACAAAAGGAGCACCACGATTTCCTTTATCTAACTATATCAGAAATTTGAAATTAGGCAATGAGGGGTAAGGGGGAATACGGTAGGTTTTTGATATTCCTGCTCGTTTAGGCATTTTATAACTTTAAACATGCCATGCGTGAAGAAAATTTTCATCAAACATACTGAGTAGACTTTAGCTTACTCAGTAGCACTTGCCTCAATTTCCATTATATACTTTTTCATATTTTTTGTATTATATTCAGTGGATAAGATTACCGTAGTCGATTCAATTCCCGGGAGCGTTGTGGTGTTCGGCTATTCATGCCCAAGAACAATCTTAAGCCTTCCGAGGCGGCACCGGAAAAATCCTGCGGATATCCCTGATAGGGACCCTGACATTAGAATCCTTGGCACTGGAATTCAGCGGCAAGTCCCTGACCCCACCATCCCACCTCGGTTAGCCGCTCCCGGTTCCCCTGCTCCCTTTACTCAGACATCCAAGCCTATGCGCGACTACCGGTGCCGTGCTCGTACTCGCACTCGCGCGGCCGACTTGAAGCCGGACACCTCGTGACAGAAATTGATCTGCAGGCCAATCAAGTAACGAGATTCCCTCGATTCCTGGCCTCCGATTGGCCCGCGGATGACTGAGTTCGCCACAGTGTCCAGCTTCAATTCGGCCGCGCGAGTACTTGTGCCGTAAGAACTCGAATCCGGTAAACGGATCACGTGCTATGTCGTCCAGAACTTCCTCCTCTAGAAAAGGGGCGAGGAGTGGCACCAAAAAGTCTCCGCTCCGAGACAAGTAAAAAAGAAAAAAAACATCACACCTTACCTGTACAACGAGAGGCGCGTCCAACGTCCTAGCACATGGCCCATTTCGTGCCCTTACAATACCGGATAAACTCTTGAAATTCGCCACGGCCAGTCGCCCTCGAGTCCCCCCGACCAGAGACAAAACACACTAAGAAGGAGCAGTGTTAGCTAGACATAGTACGCTGTAGCTCGGGGAGGCTAAGTTTGCTGGATCTCGCTAACTGCTATCCGTCATTTTTTTAACCTACCGTACTCTGCGAAGCCTATTGCGCTTTAGGCCTTGATTTCTGCTGAAATCTCCGATGGCGGATTCCAAGAGTCTCTACTGTACCAGATCCGCCGGGGAGAGACCAAAACACCCCCGATCGAATGGCGTTCATGCACATGATCGCTATTGCATACCGCCAGAATCTAGATTCTATCCCTGACTAGATCTTAGTGTCATGCGGGAGCGGGCGCACCCGTTCCCGGGTGCCCGAGCGCCCAACGGTGTGTGACAGAGTGTTTTAAGATAATCCCCCAAGGCAACTAGGATCAGCTATGCTTGCTTTTACCGGTGTTGGACGTTGTACGATCGCACTTACCGCTATGCGCTTTCTCCCCTCCATCCCTCCCTTCTTTTCTTTTTCTTGGCATGATATCATAGGACAGATGAGATTCATTAGGTTGATCACGGTTACGATTCGTAGTGGGTGTGGGACAGGTTTCCTTATTTCCAGCCCGGGTTAACAGTTGCAGGCAGCGAGGGCTATCCAATCCTTTACGGCCGTACTTCTCGGCCCCCAAACGCAAGGACAGTTCACAGCTCTTATCAAAGTAGTATTGTGGGATAGCTGCGAGGCACAGAAGAGTCTAGCGTAATCCGTAGGTCGCTAGTACCGGTTGGATGGGGATAAACCAGGAAAATCCTAGCCAAGAGCCCTTAGACACTCCACCCCCTGGCACCGTACAGCGCTATATCTAGTAAAAGGGTCCTGCGTGATATTCTCTGGACGTGGTTGTATCGGCCGAATGAATCCCATAGGTACCCCTTCCAACCAATGAAAAATCGCAAAGGGCGCAGTGGATTTGATCTGCTTTGCAAGCGAGAGGCCCATGGTAGCCGCCTATCAGGTGGGACAGTTGATTGGGGGTCTCTCACGGACTGGTTTTGATGTCCTGGGATGGACGGGACGGGATGGCGCTAAAATGGCGGATGCGTTATTGGGAGATCGGAATGTGACTATCAACTACCGGCATCTACTACAGTACATGGATGACGTCTTGGCACATCATACGTTACACCGTATCAGCGACATGCATAGCTGCAGGCTTTTACATCCAGGGCGGGAGATGCCGGTCGATTACGATTACAATCCCGGAACCTAAGTACCGTATTGGTACAAGTACGGTAATCCCGGGCCAAGCAGTCTGAAGGGTAACGTCACTTGTGTAATGTAGGTTGTACGGCGGCAACGTCCTGAAATGAGACGAAAGGGCAAAAGTCCCAAAAGCCAAGACTGTGATTCCGGTGTAGTGAGTGCTCTGCCTGAGGCAGAGACCCTGCTGAGGAACTTGGAGGCGGTAGTGGTACTGTTCGCCGAAGGGAACGTCGCTTAATTAGAGGGACCGAGGCACTAGCTGGAGCGCGTGTTGTTCCTGTCAGAACTTGAATAAACGGACCATGTGCGATGCAGTCCGAAATTTCCTCCTATGGAAAGAGCCACCTAAACACCCCGAATAACAGTTTTCGAGACTGTGAAAAAAAAAAAAAAAAAACTCAAGCTGGGAGATGCAGCTACAACGTCCTAGCACATGGCCAAATTATTCGAGCTTATGGTAGAGAAGTCAACGCTTTTTTTGTAAAAGATTTATGGCCGGTGCCGAGCGGGATTTTGTGGATAATCATAGAGGGTTCGGCTCCATATGTGCGTAGTGTAATATATAGTATTGCACTTAGTCTTGTGGGGCCGATTCGTATCCGTGTTGTTGCAGCTGGCGATAACATCGGGAGAAAATTGGGGACTAACTTCCCCAGCATACTGCAAGCACGCTAACCCCATACCATATATAGCAGTACATCCTGGAATGCACATTCGCTATCATACTTCTACCGATCCATAAGATTCTTTCGGAAACTCCCCTGAACCCCCTCGTACTGGCCTGCAGTTACCTTAGGGAGCTTTAACGGGTCATTAAAGCCACTACGAGGCTCCTCGGGCGGCTGCAAGCTTTATTTTGTGTTGGAAAACTAGGGTGTAAAATTGAGATATTCCGTTCGGATGCGTTTTTGCACCGAGGGCGTCCATTTTCGCCTTCCCCTTACGCGGCGATCGTGCCCGTGAAAACATACTTAAATATATGGCCCGCTATTAAACCAGTAGATATTACATATAACCCGATAGCAAGGACCCATAAAGGTTATATATATAGCCTTGGAGAAAATACAAGCTGAGCAGGAGTGTGTATGATAGTTGCCATGTGGATCTCATGTGGAGTCCTACGTAGAAAATTTTCTCTCCTTGACACTAGCTGGTAGAATAAGTAACAATAAGCCCAACCCCGGATTATTTTATCGGTGGTTGTAGAGGCGGAGCGCGGAGTGAGATCCAAGCCGATGTCAGGGCTCCCATTTTTTTTTTCTTTTTCCCCTTTTTCCATTGGGGCAGTGTCGGGAGTCGCTACATTGAAAACCCCCCGTTTTGCACCCACTCAACCTAAAAATCCGTGTCGGACGAAAAAACTTGGTTGGGAGCTTTAGGTATTGCCGCTACCTGAAAACCCTCGTACCGGTGGGGATGGGGCTGATTCCAGGCTTCGCTTATCGAATGTATATTCGCGCGCGTAAGAGGCCAGGTATTGGTAATTACGACCTTGTGAGATACGGATCCAAGATCCAAGATCTCCGCTAAGGCTGGAGCCTATCGCATCGAGTATATACCCTTTTCTTCTTAGCAGGGATACAGTTAGCTGTCGATGCTCGCACGGGCTGTCATATTGGCTAATAGTTGACAACCGAAATATTGGGTTGTTCAATCCCCGTAGTGTATAATAGTCTCCAAGCTGCATCTATCAGACTCTAGCTGAGTCAGATAATCTCGCATACAAGAGCGAACCTAGGACCTTAACAAGCGCTAAACTGGCTTATTTTCCACTCACGGAGGTACGGCTCTTAAGTTTTGTATATCTTACTAGAAACGGGTGCTCGACTAGCGTGGGTATCGGCCGAGAATCGCGTAATTTTCAGAAAAAGCTGCCAGCTCCATGGTGAAATTTTCTCAATTCGCGTCAGGTACCCCTGCTAGCTGGGAACATTTACCGGTAAAATATACAAAACTTAGGAGCTGTGCCTCTGTAAGAAAAGGCACGGAAGATGCCAAAACGAACGCACCAATAGTGCTGTGCTTCTCTCAAAATCGTTTAGCTGGGTGAGGTATAGGGTTCTAATAAACCGAAAAGCGAAATCTGCGTAGTTACCCCCTATAGGTAAAATTTTGGGGCGGATTACTTCACCGGATAAATAGTGGGAGGGTGGCGGAGGTCGCACCTCTGAGTGAAAAATTATTGTGCACTTATCTCTATCAATGCCGGCCTCACCCTGGACAAATGGTTTAAATGATTGGGATTACTTGTACAAATCGGAACGGAAAAGAAAAGGGGAGGAAAGAGGGGGGTGGAGAACGGTCATGCCAACCACGCGAAAAATGGTATCACTTCCTCTGAGGGAGTTGCCTTCCTGTGTTGGATTGGTGAGGGTAGCCACGGGGCGCAGGATCGGGATCTGGAAGGATGAGAATAGGTTTACCGCATGAGGAACCGTGCAGGTGGGGGAGATACCGTTTGGATGTTCTTAAATAGAGGAAACTAAAATGGAGGAAAAAAGAGCAAAGTTGGAAACAAAGGAACGGGGAAACAAAGGTGATCCGGCGGGGAAACAAACTTACACAAGCTGATGTGAGGAAATACGGTAAGGATGTGCAGGCACAGATTCCGACATCCCAATTCCCGGGATGGGTTAGATTATCCCTTCCTAATTCGGGCAACGCTGATCGCTAATACCCTTCCCCCCCCTCTCCACGTTCTCTCCTGCTGCGGCCTGTAATACAATAGTTTTGGCGTCTTAGGAGAGCTTCTTCTAGTAAGGCCAGGTTGGAGGGAATGGCTGCTTATGTACGAGGACCACATAGCAATATTTGACTTTCCCTCAACTACCCTAGCCTAGACAATATTAACATGTCTGATAAACCTGATAATCAGAGGGCCAGGCTTCTAGAAGCTACCAGGAGGGGGGGTATTTAGCCTATTGGCAGGTCTAGAAGTTTGTCTGATTTCAAACCCTCCAGGACTAGGCCGTTCGATAGAACCGATTTTTTTACAATATCAGAATCATATTCATGTTTGGTGCAGGGCCGGGAGTCTCCCGGGAAAGAGCGGACAGGTAGGTCCTTCATTCCTTCTGGGTGTTTTGTCCCGCTTTTGATATTTTTCTTGGGCTTTTTGTTTCCAATATTACTTTATTCTCTACTGACTGCATCTACCCGACTCCGAGATCTCTAGACCATCACTATCCCGAGACCGCTTAAAAATCCCACAGGAGCAAAACCGGGAGCCCGTTTCCGCTTTGTTTCAGTTAGTTTCGACAGACGCCGCCGGGACTGTCGAGCCACTTCCTACAGATCTTGGGCCACTTCCGCTTTATCGACTCGACGATGGTTTCTACTCTGTTCTCGACCCTTCCCTTAATCGTGCGACTCCATGCGCGAACCAATCTCCCCACCATATTGCCAATGGCACATTTGAGAACAACACCATTCTCTCAGCCACCTTAACACCGGCCAGAATTATTATTTTTTGTGGGGCAATTAGATGTCCGGGAGCTAGGTTAGCACCCGTTACATTGCTAATTTATCTCCACATTAGCTCATTCAAGGGAATCAAAACAGCGGCCCACACAGTTGCTTAGATCGCTCATTCATTTGCAACGCTCGAAATTGCCACTGGACAAATCCATTTAAGACTAAGCAGGGGTTCAATAGACACTACGAGGCCGTTCATCTCGCTGAGAGAGTTGATTGTCCCATACCCGGATGCGAGAATGTTGGCGAAAGGGGAATCAAAAGATACGATAACCTGGCTGCTCATTTAAGAACCAAGCATGGCATATGAGCGGCTGGTAGATCGCATGGGAATTAGATGGGTGACAAGCGGGCTGACCAAATACAACCTTTTGCTCCAATGAGGCGGCAATCCTGCTACGCCTAAAGAGTGTTGGGGGTCATTAGAAGGAGAGAAATGTGAGCGGGGAGTTGGGGTTCTTAGTGCTTGTTGAGTGATGGGATGTTGTTGATTATTGGGGAAGGAGGGGGGAGAAAGAAGAGAATGACATCCAAGCAATGTCGTGTGGGGCGACAAGTCATCGCTCGTGATGATACATAGTTGCTTAGTAAGCAATTTAGATGCAAACGGGAAGCGCTGTCTACGGGGACATGTGAACCTTTATCACATCTTCCTTCTAATATTGGGGGATCGGCTAGGAGGTGTTTGGCAGACGCGATTGCGGCTACAGACCGTAATTTCTCAAATTTAAATCACATGTCCAAACCTAAAATCAGATATCTCTAAGATCTCGATTTGAAATCGCATCTCGCCAAGTGCTCCCCCAAATATAGTTTTAGTCTAAACAGGAATCTGTGCGACTTCCCCTCCACACCCTATTTTAACTTATTCGCGCCCGACTTAGCCAATTCATGTTCTATTTAACACACGCCAGTCTCCTGGAAGAGACCAAACAAAAACCGTCGAATTAGTTTTTCTGTCATGGCGCCGTAGCGGTTTAATCGCTCTGATGTTTTCCACATGACCCTACATGGGTGGTTTCCAAACATGAAAACCAAACCCCAAACCGGGACACCTTCTCATACTATCATGATTTGGGGTCGGATTGTCTAAGGGCCTGTTTGATAAAAAAGGAAGAAGTGGCAACCATTCCGTTGCGAAATGGTTTGACTGGTGGAAAAGGTCGTTGCTGACGGTCAACCATTGAAACAGAAGGGTTGATAGCAGGTGTGCCAAACGGCCCTTTGGAAACAACCCTTTTGAAAAGGAAGGAAATGGTCATTCGCACGGGCCAACGGAACGGAACCATTTTCATCCAAACAGGCCCTAAACACCCGGCGATTTGAGATCGCGATTTCATCCCCAATCTCGAACCGAAATCGCAAGCGCGTCTGCCGAACGCCTCCTCGGTTGTCTCCCCTATCCTGAGTACTTATCGACCAGCCCTTGATGGAACATCGCTGTATCTACCCACTAGGAGCACCGCGATTGATTGGGGCTCAAATCGTCACCCCCATCACGGCCTTCAACATCGAGAGGTCTTTTCTTCATACAAAATTCGTGGCTTCCTCCCGCACTTTTTCCTAGGATTTGGAAGGAACTGCTTTCCGGAATCGTTACAATCCCACGCACATACGTTGCCACGAAACGCTATGCGGGAACTCCACAAATCCCGAAGATGGTTCGCCGATTGGTACAAGAAAACGATGGGGGAATCAGACAAGTGGGAGAAACTGCCCCCTGTTTGGGGAAATAAACGGTGACTGCGAATCTATGCCCAAACACGGGAGGCACTTATTTGAGGGGGCATATATATAGCCTACAGCGCCGACATTCTTTCAGTGGACCAGGGAAACACCAACCAGTAGAGGGTGGCTGGGCTGTGCAGCGGAGGGTAAAACTGTGAACCTGCGCAATAGCAACATTAAAAGCATTAAATAACCTCTCCCTGTTTCTTCCTTTTCCTTTAGTCTCTATTCCGCCATCCCTAGGCTCCCCCACATTCTCTGCGTATCGGGTATCATAGTTCTTCTTAGACTTATACTTCGCACCAACTCCCTGATTCTGCCAACTGCCAGTATTTCCTCTGCCCCCAGCCAACCCCACAAGCTCCCACCACAGCTCTGCGTCCCGGACACCGGAGCTGCCCCTCCGCCGCAAATTCGCTCGGGAGTCAAAAGAGGAGACACCGTCTAAACCAACGACTAAACTTTTATTTTACCTCACTAATGCGCAATACTTCTAAGCTGGGGCTCCGGGTGTACTCGAGTAGTTCTCCCCGGCGTGGCCATTCCAGTTATGCCAGGCGACAGTTTTCTCGGCAGACAACCAAGGGAATTACTTGTGACCTCCCGCCCTACGAATCCGGAAACAGTCAACGACGCCTTGCCTTGATGAAGCCCACCGAGATCACCACGGCCGACCATGGGGGGTGTTTGGCGTGCACCTCCTGCCCTCCCGCTTCGTGATCATCCTGGTACTGAGGAAAGGCGGGAGTCGTGTCTCAATCAATTTTGTAGGTGGATGTTTCCTTAGTGGAGTTGTTAGTATTTCGGAGAATTTCTATTTGTTGCGCTAACTTGACGACCAAGGGTAGGAGATACTGGTGATAACTATCTTGGGTATACCCTTTTTTGCACTAAATCCTGAGTTCTGGTTTTTGGCGGAAATTCTGCAGCGGGGGGATTTGAGCAAAAATCATATACAGATGATTCGCTTCTGTGTCCGCCAGATGGCTGAACTGGGCGCGGCGAGGAGGAGAGAAATCACGGTGTGGACGGAGACCGAAGGAGAAGAGGATTCATTATTGTCTTCCTACGGAAGCTCTGAAAGAAGACTAAATGTAGCAAAGAGAGGAAGCCACCACTAACAGTGCTGGTTTCCCTAACAATACACAAGACAGTCACATCAACAGCCAGGAGCCCACATCCCTAACACATACTACTATGCTCCCCATACATCTCATGACCAACACTATACGTTCTCCCCCATATCCTGCTATTGGGGTCATGCCATCACGGCCCTCTTCCCGGCCCATTATACTACCGTAGGTCCGTGGGAGAATGCGGCTACTACAATACAGAGAACTTAAATAATATACGTATGGATACCGGTACTTATCGTAGGTCGGAGAGACGCAGGTAGCTCCGATTCTTGCTACGATGATTGAGTTAAAACCACAAAAACCTACACTCTGAAGTGTAAAAAAAAAAAATTAAAAAAAAAACTACAAATCTCACCAACCACCTTTCGAAACCCCCTCTCAATCCCGGCATACACCTAGTCACCCCCTTTATTCCCCAAACACCCAGCAGTAAACTCCACATGCGCCCTGGCGACCGTCAGCAAAACCTCTCTGGCCTTGTCCAACCCGCCCAAAGCCTCCGCTCCACGAATCCCCACAGAGGCCGATATAATACCCCCCGCTTCACTCCCGACATTCAACCCCTCAAGACCCCCAGCCCCCTGCCTCCTCAACCACAAAAAGTACTGGCTGACCTTCAAGTACCTCCTCACGTAAAACTCCGCCTTCTCCTCATCAGTGCACCTAGCGTTCAGCTCAAGATACATCTCGAGCGGGCGTCCACCCGCCAAAGTTTCAAGCCTCGCCACCTCCGCCGTAATTTCCTCGACTTCGGGAACGCATGCGAGGAGGAGGAGCCAGAAGTGGAAGAGTTTTCGGAGGAAGACTTTGGACTGCTGCGGGGTTAGGGGCGAACCGAGGATATCCGCATGGATTTGTAGGCAGGAGGATAGGGTGTCCCAGTTTTCTTGATCGGCTTCGGGGATGGAAAGTGATCGCGGTGGGGGGGTGGTCACATCACATGTCGGGAATGGGAGGGAACCGCCCTGGGGGTTATGGTAGAGGTAGTCTTGGCAGTTAGCGAGAGTCCTGGAGAGGGTTTGGAGTGCACGGCCGCGTTCAGTGGTTTGGATGTCATAGAAAATCAAAGGGAGGTGGGGTTTCAGCCCTTCCAGGGCAGTGAGGTTGTGGGTTGCCATGTATTCTTTTGCAGCTGCTGCAGTGGCGAATGATTTTAAAATGGAGACAATGAAGGGGATTGGAAGGGAAGAGACGGGAGGGCGCATTATCTCCCGAGCCTCCTGCGACATTTTTGCGGAGCCTGTTTTTTTCTGCGGGGTTTTCTTTTTGTCTTTGATTCCTGTTGCAGCGCTGTGGGACTGGAGGTAACTCAAAGGAGGCCTCCGTCAGTTAGGATTTATAGCTGTAAAGGGAGGGCATCGCAGACTATCTCTAGTACAGCCCATCTGCAAGTGAGACAGGAACACTAAGGACCTTTTCTCCCTTTGAAAATTAGTTCAAGAGGAATCAAAATTTGCCTCTGGTTCCTTTTGGTAGTGGTTTTTTAGGAGATGCTAGGGAAGTTGAAAAAAGTTGAAATCAGTAGAAATGACACCTGAATGCAGATATACCCCACAATTGTATTTCGAAATTCCACCCAAACGTAGGCTCTCGTACCCAAAGAATCAAGGAGTCTTGTCGCAGGTTCTACAGGGTCGGTGTGGTGGGCCAAATTCTTGGAGGGGGGGGGGGAAACCCTAACCCTGGAAACTTTGGCCCCGGAGAGCCAAAAGCACACAAAGGAAGTGCTCACGTGTGCTACCGTCTCCCAGAAGCACGGGGCCCCATGGGGTATCCTTCTCAGGCGATGGCAGATAAGGCCCCGTGTTTTCGCCACGGGAAAGCTATGGTACCAGCAGTCAGCCCGAGGAACTCTTCTCAACTAACGACACCGCCTGATCACAAGACATTTATCTTAGGGACCCGTAGGAAGATCCCCTCAACATCGGAAATCGCTCGGCGAACCTAGCACCTTACTTACCGCCCCACCCCGGTCGATGATCCAGTGGTGATCGGGGGCAACTGGAAAAAAGAAAAGGGAAGAGAACTGGCGGACCCTCCGTTCATGTGGAACCCCCTTTCATCTATCTATCTCTGTTGATAACGAGACCTCAAACTACCCCTGTTCTCGGATTTACCCCCGAAGTAGGCTATGATACTAGTACTGTTTATTGAACCCCAACTTTCCTCACCCCGGAAACCATAACGTCGAACCTTTCTCGTAGCTATAAGAGAGCTGAGTTCGGGGGCCCTAATGATGAAAGCCTGCGGATGGTAATAGAGGGATGGCCAACTCACATCTCCCTTCCGCCTTCCAAGCAGACCTTCCCTACCGGCCCTGCCGCATCGCCTGAAGCAATGAATCCGCCTAATAATATTTGGTAATCCAGCCGCAACTAGCAGGGAAGTCAGCAACTCCAATAGGGACGTTCCGGAAGGCGAGGATGTGGGAAAGGAGATACTACGGTAGATCGAGAGGCTCTTCTCAGCTTAGGGGATGGAAATTAGTCACACCCCTGGGGGGGTCGGTACAGTCAGTGCATGTTTTTGGGCTTCCCGCAATCTCACGGAAGTGGTCGACTGTCGCAAGTTCTTCTCTCTACTAGGCTTCTTGCATTTGGCCTGATGGGTCCTTTCTGAGAATTAATTCCCTTCCGGAGAATAGGAGATACATGTTGGTGAAAAGTACGAAAAGCGCATTACGTGAATAGCCAAGTTGCCTAACTTTCGATATTCAAATCACCGTCTTAGATCATCGCCTATATATAGTGGCTTGCTAGCTATACGGACATCCGGTTTCCTACCCCGAAAGTCTATCACCGTGAACTCCCTGGAAAGTCGTGTTTCGGTAAATTCGATTTTCGGTTCCATGCTACTACTACAAAACTGAGAACAAAGGTTTCTGACCGCATTTAAAAGTACCAAGAGCCCAAAAACCCATTGGGGTCTTCCCTGCACCATATAAAACCCACTGTACTATCTTTATTCAGCTTCTTCGGTTGCGGATCGTTAGCGGAAATTCTAAGAGAGTTGTTGGATATCGCTCAAAACATCGACTAACCTCAACAAACAACAAAGCAGTCAAGCCTTCCAGTGGGTTAACCCGGGTCGGATATGAGCAGGCAGGACTCGACCTGACCCAACGAATCGTAACCGGGGTTACCTCAACGAACCCGTTAGGTCCGCATGCGAAAGGAGCAGAGGGAGTTATATGGGGCGTAGTCTATTATGTTAGGCCCTAGATAAAATGGAGGAAAATCAGTATCAATGTAACTTAACTGTTAACCCAGGATGAGTGGAGGAAATCTAATCATATTCTCACCCTGTAAACGTTCTATCTGTAGTAATCTCCCTTGACCCCGCTTCAGCTACCGCTGCTTATTTCGGAGACTTTCAGAAATTTTTGAGTCGGTGTGGGGCCTGCGTCGTACTCTTTGATAGTGTTCCCATCCGTCCAGTCCGTCCATCTTGGGGGTAGGATGGGGTGGGCTATAGCCTGTAGTCCTCACTTCGGCAGTGTGCGGACGGACTACCGAGGACTACAGTCCTGCAGCCTAAAATCCTGTGAACAAAGGGAGCTTGTCAGCCACAATTTTTCAACCATCTCTGAGGTTGTTTGTGGTATAGTATGATGTCCTCCGTAGTCTTCGGAAGTCCTCTACTGCCTCTACTACTAAGACTGTTTCATCCTGTAGGGCTCGCCGTCCTCTACTTTCACTGCCTCTGACGCTTGGGAACTCGAAGCTGTGGTTTGTCGATCGGATAGTTTGAGAGCCGATTTTAAATGATTTGTTTGTGGCCGGATCGCCAGCCGGGAATGTACTAGAGTGGCCAGGGGTGGTTCAGAAGTGAAAGAAAGTTGGATTTCTGGAGTGCGAGGTGGGAGGAGATTTGTTGTGGAACAATTGGCAAATATTCAACTTTGGAATGATAGGGGACGAGTAATAGATCGAGGCCATAAAAAATTGAGAGGGTTATTGTCCCACATAATCTCTCTTGATGTGATCGATATTCCGGCACCCTCCTTTTCTCTCATATATGATTTTCCAACTCGGTGACCTCGGCCATCACCCCATAGAGACAGGAATAATCCTGCAGGAGGGCATCTTTCACGCCAGAAAATTAAGAGAGAAAAGTCGGGTTTTTTTGGGTGACTGGGATTGAGCACAGTGTTCTCAACCGTCCACTTCGTCCGTCTTTGGGGAAAGACGGGACGGATTATAGCCAGCAGTCCGTCTCTTTGGGGATGTTAGGACGGACTATGCCCGTGACTGGCAGGGCTGGACGGACTACCGAGGATTGCCATATTACAGCCTGAAAGCCTACAAACAAAAGGACCTTGTCGGCCCGGGTGTTTCGGCCCTTTCTGGGGTTGTTTGT
>LN891162.1:194485-209722 GCA_900010015.1 Tuber aestivum
AGGGTCCGGTTTGAGTCTATTTACACTATAATGTGTTTTCCCCTGCAGCCAATAACAGTCCCCCGCCCTCCATAGTAGTCCTTGGCAGTCCCCGGAGGTCCCCCACGGTCCCCTTGACCACCACTATTTCACCCTGTAGGGCCCATCGTCCTATCTAAAGACACCCGTCCTGCATTTTCCCCGCCCCGGACGGACGGCACACTTCCGTCTCACCCCGTCCAGGGCTCTTGGTAGCCCCCCCGTGGGGCCCCATCTGGCCTCCCGGACGGTTGGGAACACTGATCGAGCATTCCTGAACCTGTCCCGACCTAACTCAATGCAGAGCCGGGGCCAACCCACCAAAGCAGGATCCAAAGGCACGTAAGTGGCCCTTATCCAACCCGGTGTCACAAAAGAAACCAGGCCAGGGGGGGGCCGGATATCCGGCGCCTGGATCCCTGCTGCCCCCCACCTCCGGGTAGGAGGGGGCGTAGCGGGCAGGTCCAGGGCCCCGCTCTCATGCCCGCATGCGATAATAAATGCTCTTCGTTGTGTATATCGTAAATAGACTCTCCTAGGAAGAGGTTAGAGCAATCAAACCGAGATTAAAGGAAACAAGAGAGAGGAGAAAATTGTAACTGGAGAGCCTTAATACCTTCGTGTAAATGTGCTTTGGCAGGGATGGCGATTAAAAATGTGCTTCCAAGAAATGTCAAACTCTGATAGTAGGGACTACCCGAAGGCAATGAAAATGTACTTGATAGTCTGAATGTACTGCTTAATTGATCGGCCCAGAGGGGGGACTGGGCCCCTATTTATATCATACGCCTTGTCGGCCAAAATTCCCATTTCCCTTTTAGGAAGTATGGCGAGTCATTAGGGATTAGGGCTAGCTTGCCAAAACCCATGCACGAACCATTGAAAATTACGCGTATCGGCGATAACTTATCTATCTGTGGGGCGAGTGCATTTTTGTCTGAAACTGTCGAGAGAACAGGTGCTTCCTTCACTGCGGTTACCCCGGTTGATCAGTTTGCACACTTCTTAACTAGGCTCTGCCAGCCTCTGGTTCATCATACCTCTTAATGGGAGAGAACCCTCTTTAACCCATTCTGGCCACTCAAACGGTTTTTTGCATGCGTTGATGTTTGAATTCCGATATCTCTCTCAATCGAACTATGCCGGACCAGCGGGAAAACAGTTTTTTCACCATCCCGCTCCACCCCATGAAAGATACTAGCCGCGCCTCCCATATTCGGTTTATCCATGATTTGAGGATAATCACAGTCTCTCACTCGGGTCATCACACCAGCGGGGCCCCCGGAATCGCATATATAGTAATCAAGACCCAGCGTGGCCGAAGACGTAACAACAGGCCACAGAATTTTCTAAGAGTAATTCCGTTCGGTCATCGGATTGGCTGGGTGGGTGCGGGCTGTCCCCCAATCGAGACAGCACTATTGTCCTGAAGAAAAGAGTAACAAGAGATTCGGGGAGAGATATTAATCCCCTTCAAATGAGCAACATTCAGTGAACTATATTTCTTAAATTACATAATCGATTGTAAGATTCAAAGCTTAGTACATATTAGTTGATACCGGCCTGCAGTGCTTTGTTATCGTTGCATAGCACTGCGTAGTTTAACTTACTTCCGCGTGTTAATGAGGGGAGCCATCTCCCCAGGCGCTTTGGGGGTTGGGTGGGTAGCTATCCAACCTGTCTGCCCGACCGCCCAAATTCCTAACACTTCCGGTGGATGAATCGGCGCCCATCCAAGACATGGCCAATGAAAAAATTCGAAACAAATATACTGCCCAACGCCCCCAATATTTGCAATGAATGACGCTCATGTCTCCGGCGACGAGGAAGCAAGAAAATGCAAGGCACAAGGTTTAAGGGAAAAAAAGGAAAACAAAAAAAATTCAATCAACTTCGAGCCCTACCACCTACAAAAAGCACTACTACCTTCGCTATTCACATATAGGATACCGGGTATCTCAATAACCCCTTCCCACTTTGCTTCCAATTCACACCCACCCTGGACTACCCACTAAATACTTCACCATCTATTCAGCCATAACCAAGCCGCACACTTAACCCTTTCCATCTTGCCGGGTATATCAAAGGTAGCGCTCCCATCGCACTCATCCCCATCCAATTCTTCCTCCTCCCATTCCCCATCACCGCCTGTGCCTCCGAGAAACATCGGTTCTTCTTCAACGCAACAACTCTCCATCGGAGTATTCATTGCATTTACCAACTCCTCCTTGAGTGCCTCATATGCCACTGTCCCCTCCGGCGGGGATGTCATGATAGGTACTGGTTCCGAAACCTGGACATAGGAGGAAGCTTCAGGGTGCAGCTCAGCTGATTTGCCGGGGGGAAGGTTCGGATGGAAGGCTGCATGTATGAAATCAAGGCTTTCCTGGATATCCGAAGATACCAAGGGACCCATGCGGGTAGAGGGGGTAGATGATGTAGAGGTAATTGAGGGCAATTCTGGTGTCATTTTTTTTTTGGTTTTGGTGTTTGGCGCCCTAGGTGCGGGTGCGGAGGTGGGAGTTGAAGAGAATGCAATTCTTAAGAGACGAGAGGCTTTCGCAGGGGTAGGTTGTGGGTGGGTGGGGTTGCTGAGATGGTGAGCTGTTGGACGAAGCTCAAATCTAGAGGTCTAAATAGTTGGCTTGGACCCCCGAGATGACTGTTGAATATCAAGGTGCTTCTTTGTTTTTTTTCAACTGAATCACCCATTTATTTGTACACCTTGGAGTAGCTTGGTTCAGGTACTGTCCCGCATTCAACCTATCCTATAATGGCCGGCTCATAATATTGGGAAACTTCATACCATGCTACACGGAAAAGAGGTTGTTTTCCGATTTTTACGGTTTGTACTTACAAAAGTGCCGTATGACAAATCAGTGGCTGGAAGAACTTGGTTGGAGTGTCTCGCCTTTATCACCCGATTATTCGGCACAGGCGGTCGCGGGGAGGACTCGTCTCGGTTTCAATAGTAAGGCGGCGTAAGGTGCGGTTGGGATGTAGCAGTGGGGACATAAAAAAAAATAACAAACCCAAATAGACCCCCCGCCCTCGCAGCCGAACGGACCCACGTCCAGCTCACTCTAGCATTGAAAAACAGTGTTTGACACAGGCCTTTTCGAGCAGAGCAAGGCCTCGGGTTCTAGTCAGTTTAGTTTGTGTCGTGAATAAGCTCCAATAGTTCGCGGCTAGTGCATTAGACCTAACCGAGCTCAACCCTTTACAGTACGACGCGTGCTCACTCACATCTCTGTGCGCTGAGTGGAATCCTACGTATGGTGTGATAGAACATTTTCAAATATGGTGTGAGGTGTCTAAAAGGTGTACCGACACCGTTATACAGCGTGACGCCTTATGTAATTAGGGTAAGGGGTTTATACAATCAAATTTTCATGCCAGGAAATCTCCAGATCCTGTATTTCAGGTGTTTATAGTTTTATTTACTATAACTTGTCCAATTTATTAGTTATTCAATTTTAGCTCTCCAAATTACTGACTTGATTGTCTTGTTCATGTACGGAGAGTATATGGATTCACAGAGCTCTATTCAGTATCTGCTGTGGAACTCATGGTATAGCTCTGCTTAAATTGCAGATTCGGATGAAAGAAAAAGGTTATAGGAGGAGCGGTAAAACAGGAAACAGAACTTGAGATTATTATCGTACACAGGACCCTACTCAAAGTGAACCTCTGACCAGCTGAAAGCCAAATTCTGTATCCCACACCCCTTACCCTGATTAGATAAGGCGTCACATTGTGAAACAGCACCGGTACACCTTTTAGACACCTCACACCATGCGAACCCTGAAATCCGAAACATTGAATCGGTCAAGTGACAACACATGATTCCAACCCTAGATATTATAAACAGGATAGGATATGATGAATGTGGAGGCGAATTTGAAATAGGCAGCTCCTGATGCTGTTGGTAAATTTATTACTCGTTCAAAAAACTACATCGTAGGATATCTCTTTGGTCAACTTAGGAACCGGAAACTTTTTGTAATGCCCTCTGATTTAAGCTCTTTTCACGATTGGCCGGGGGTAAATAAGGACGGTCATGCAGACCGCAAAGTCGCAAACTCTACGTAAGCCTGCCTCTCAATGTTCGCGAGCCACATGCCTTCTACCTCTACCTCCGCTTCGGAACACGAACACCAAGGACGGAGGAAAAAAAAAATCCTAAAACGCAAGACGATGTCAAAACCTACAGCAAACCCCTTCTCATCCCCCACCTCCCCCACCTCCTCTACCCCCTCTACCCCCTCTACCTTCTCCACCTTCTCCACCACTTCCACCACCCGCACCCGCGCTCACTCTCTAGTATTATCAGATATCTGGGAGAACGTGGAGGTGATCCAAATAACCTCTCATCCAGACCTTGATTCTGGCCAATCCGCCAGGCTGCACCCAGGAATTTTCATTCGCCCACCTGATCCGCAAGACCTGCCGATTATGATATTCCCGTTTGAAGGAACGATGGCATATGCGGCCCTCGAAGAGGAGCTGGAGGATGCAATGAATACTCAGATGGGAAGTCGTATGGGACAAGCGGAAAATACTGCCGGGCACGCCGAACGGCGCCTCAACCAGGAGTACAAGGGGCACGATAGGAGCACTACCGGTGATGGACCGAGCGAGGCGGAGGGGGCCGATTTTGTTCGATAGAGGGTGAAGGATTCGGTGGACGCGGGGTGGGGGTAGTTTAAATTTTTGAGATGTAGGAATCGCGGGAATGGAGGTTTATGTTGAGAGTGCCGGAAAGAGGCGCCCGGTCTTCCGATCCCTGGGGCTTGGTTACGTTTATTCCCCCTTATTGAAGCCACAAGTGCCTGATGTTGTAGGGATCGGGGGATCTCAGATACGCTGGGGTATGATGGTTGCATGTTTGTCTCTTGCCGATAAGGTTGGAAATTTGAGTTACTAAATGATAGCTTTGTTACGCTGACCAATAGATTCACGAGACCCCCTAGGAAATACTTTTATCCATATCCAGAAGAACCCGTGAAGAATCTGCTAGGGAGTGTCAGACAGCTTTCAAGAATAGGATAGGGAGTGTGCCGACATGATGGATTCCATAAGTGGACTTCTTCACCGTATGGATTGCTTCGGTCCTTGGTTGAATGTGTGAGCATAGATTACGTATAAATTCCAGTATATACCAGTGGTGCTCGTAGGCGGATCCACAGCCAGTGTTTCTTGATCTGTTTTTACTCTTCCCCTCTTGATCTCAAACCAAGCGTTCTCTCCCTCTCTCCCACACACACTCTCTCCCGGTTAAAAATCTCTCCCTCCTCACCGATCCAGATCGAACGACCTAAATCGAACAGAATCTCTGCACAGGAGCTTTGGCGAACTAATTGGGTGATGCTAAAATAAAGGCAGGAAACCATGGATAGTAGGACCGGGCGGGAACCCTAATTTATAGAAGAGCCGGGAGAATGTCATACAAGGAATGGCTAAGAGATAAGAGGATTGCGGAGAATAGAACAATCTCCCCCTCAGATCATCAAATAAAGCGTACGGCAGAATCTGAAAAAGATACTTTTGAATCCCACCGAGCAGTATGGCCTGCATTCGGCATATGCGTCAGGCCATCGGATTGAGACCCTAATTATCATATTCACCGCTCCACAATTCCGATACGTATACACAAAAGCCCTATCTATGTTCCTACCGTCTTGGTCGTGAGATATCATGGCGCTAATTTTTATAGCCCCTGCCAGCGTTAGCTACGATACCCTTGTCTCCCTGTACGAATAGTGTCTAAGTTTATACTAGCACTTTCTAAGGCTAAGGGTACTTAACCAGGCTCGAGCGAACCTCACAAAATCCTCTGGTAAACCGGGCATGAAGTAAACGGGGATTGTCTAACTCAATCCCCCGGCTCAGATCTTCCAAAGCACTATTAAAAGGTGTTATAGGTATAGTGGAGGTAGAACCGAGGCAAGGCACAGATTGAATGGTGTGCTGGTAGATTACCTGTTTTTTCAAGGAGGGAAACAGGGGCGGAGTGTTGATTGACGGGCTTAAATATTTCATTTCCCCTGCCCAAGCCCCCTACCGCTTTTCCCTCTTATCATCGGGTGATGTACCAGTCTAGATTCAGCGCGTCCCTGAGGGAAAAACACCTCCCATATGGGGCAATCACCCTCCACCGCCTCCATAGCTGTGTACTCTATCACACCGTCAAGTGTCAGCTCCTGCTAGTGCATCCTCGGGTCTTTCACGCACTGCGTGTAGACCTTCCGTACCTGCTTGCACACTCCACAACAGCAAATCAGACAAGCTAGAAAGCAAGTGGAGTATTATAGGGATTCTATCAACATATTTCACGGAATAGCCTTAGGCTAACAAGAATTGAAACTTATAGGGAGTTTCCCTAAAATACAACAAAATAACACCCTAGCAGCCACAGTACTCAGCAAAACCTGATTTATCTGAGCCTCCTTCAGCAACTATAGCCCCCATATCCCAAGTATCCCCAAACTCCTTTCCCAGACGTCCTTTCCTTAACCCTCTCGTCATGGAGACACTTTAGAACATTGGTCAACTCACACGGTGACATCTCAGGACCTTCGTTTGCAAGGACCCAAGGTCTTTCTTCGCTCTCCGTAGTCCCACTACTATCGGAGATACAAGAGACGGCCTCTCCCGTTTGCGAAGGGTGAAGAATCTATTCCATCTTAGCCTTTATATCACGATCAGCGAATTGAGGGGGGAACGAACCAGCCCGCCCTCCAAATCTGACCCCCCAGATGCCTCGTCCGCCGTGACCAAATTTCCCCCATTCGATCCAAGAACGGGTTTATTCTCACCGGAGAACCAAGCCTCCTCACTCCGAACCGACTCAATAATCTGCCCGATCTCAGCCCTCGCTCTACAAATAATATCGGTTAAACATACTTTACTTTCAGTAAGATTGCACTCCAATGGGGTATTCATTGCCACCGAAAAGCTCCTTTCAAGCATAAAATATGCTAGTGTCCCCGCCTTTGGAAAAGCCATCATCGGCAAGGGCTGGATGCTTGTCGGCAGAGTGTCGGAGGGAGTGTTGACCGGTGTTTCTGGGTTGAGGTCCCCGGGCACTGGTCTTGGATGGTGTACATTTTGAATGAGGTCACTCCAAACGTGAGGCGGTGAGTACTGGTCACCGGATGAGGAAGTGACGAAAGAGGTTGAAGAGCCGCAGTCTGACTCTGTCATGTTGAAGAATAGGTCTTGGAAGCACGTGTGTCTGTGTGTTCGGGTTTAGAGTATCAGATGGAATTCGGATCTTGAGCTCGGTGGCCAACCTATAAGGGATGCGTATTTGAAGAATACTAAGTTTTGCTAATTCTATGAATGTCGGGAGCCATTAGGTTTTGGTTCGCCATTGAAAATTTAGATCCGGCAGAGAGTACGAGTATAATTTGAATAATTTTCAGGTTGCATTATTGCTTACCTAGCGGATGGGAAGACTCGCGGGGCCACTCCACTCCCCTTCTCGCATTGGCCCTAGTGCCACAAACAAGTTCCGACACCACTAGATATCACCCACGACAAATCTTGATCATTCCACCTGAGCATACTTCCAACGTAATTACAGAACACTAGTATTTTGTGAATTGATATGACTGCGGACGAGAAAAGAAGCTTGATTTTCTTACCACCTGCGCAGCAGTGGGCTTTTATGCTAACTAACTATCAAGTAAAAGAAAAGAAAAGAAATAACAAAAGCCCGAGGTCGGTAACATGAGCACCTCGGAGGAAAGAATTTGACGAAACCTCGGTGAGGAAGAAAAACATATGAGAACCTCGGAATACCATAGTTGAATATGGCATGGTTGTGCGGTTGTGAAACGAATAGGGAAGAGATGAAGAAAAACTCAAACAGTAACTAACGTTGAAGAGAGTGGTGAGGAAAGTACTAGGAGAAACTAACTAAAAAGGAAACTAGTCTGTTTGACGGGTAAGCACTAAACTTGTTGGAAATGTTACTGCAATATGATAAGTGGTACGGATATGTTGGACCGGCTGTTGGACCACTTGGAACTTGGGGACCTAGGAAATGACTGGTCACATCGATGTATATTCATGCCACAAATTGATATAAGTACGGCGATCTGAGATGTATCTCTAGGACAACAAGAAGAACAACCGTCTTTCTCTTTCTCCTATTTCTTGATCAGTCCCATCACTTTACACTTTCACTGCGGCCTTTTCTGTGTGACCTCCAACAAAAACTCAACATATTTACCGAGTGATACCCAGTGATCGCAGAAGGCCAGGTGCTGGGCTAGTTGTATAATTACGGTAGCGGAAAATCCCAGGTATAAGTGAACTAAAGCCAGGCTGCCTCAATACCCGTCGGGCAACCTATACCATTCTTGAGCGGCAGGATATGTGACAGCAGTGGAAGGCCGACCGGGGTGGGAAACGAAGACGCGGCCGTTGGTGCAGGGAGGGGGTTGAGAGCGGAGTTGTATTGGCATGTATTGGCTCTATTTAAGGAATACCGTGCATGCTTATCGTATATAGACATGCTTTCTAGCCCTAGCTCCATAATCCATATTCCATCCGACCGCTTCAAACATATACCCTGACTACGTACTTCACCCATCATACTGTTGTAGATCACAGTAGTCTAACAACTGCTTCACTCAAGACCGAGCATATTCTCATGTTACATTTGCTTATAGGGCATGGTGGGCTTGTGAGGGCACGTGTTTGCAACAGTCGTGAGGCGTCCAAGCCGCCCAGTAGGTACCGGTATGCTACTCGTGCCAAGGTTGTGGCTGTGCCACAACCGTGGGCACTGTCAAGAGAGTTCCGGACAGCTCAATGGTCTTTGACAGCTCAACGGTCCTTGGGTGTTGCCATAGAAACTCTTTTTTCATAGAAACTCTGTTTTCATAGAAACTGCATTGCCATAGAAACTTTATTGCTAAGCATTCTTTTTTATAGTTATACTCATTACAATACAACTCTATAAATATTGGCATTTATTTATTAGTGAATACTCAATTTCCCTATTGGCATCTACCAAAGTGAGCGGAAATTAATGTAAAAATTTAATAAAATGTATTGCTTCTGTGTTGCTGTATTACTATGTTGTGTTAAGCTACCACTAGCATGTTTCTATGGCAACATGCTAGGTGATATTGTATTGAGCTAGGAGGTTACTATGGCAACATCCAAGGACCGTTGAGCTGTCAAAGACCATTGAGCTGTCCGGCACTCTCTTCAGAGTGCCCACGGTTGCGAGCCAGCGAGCAGACGTGGGTTGTGGCACAGCCACAACCTTGGCAAGAGTACCACCAACGCCACGTCGCGCGGCAGCCCGCCACCGGTATACATTTTAATCAGGGATATATGAAGCATTCTAACTCAATAAGCCCCAACGCAATAACCCCCCTAACACCAACTTATAGAGTGAGAATCGCCACACGCTCATTTGGAAAGACGAATGTAAAAAAAAAAAACAAGACTCTATCGGTGAAAAATGGGATGCAGGAGTCGTGGAATCGAAGGCGGGAAATCCACCGTAATCCCGACCGGCGCTTTTCAATATTATACTCGTACAGTATTATACCCTCTCTTTATCCACACATTTTATGGGTGTGTCCCGAACCAACCTTTAGAACACCGGACCCCGGCCACTCGCCCATTGTGTCAAGCTCTAAACTCCCATTTAACATTCTACCCAGATCTCTCGCAATATTCTGTTGTGTATATATCGCGGGAATCGGGATTGCGCCTCTGGTGAAATATTTCCAACCTTCGGATCTGCTGCGTGACCTTGGTAAGGAAGAGGCTAGTTCTCGGCGGTTGATGGACAATACACAGTAAAGAGTGCCAAAGTTTCAATCGGTGCTTTGGGAGAAACCCATATGATGTATAAATCACGGTAACCCCCCGTTAGACATAACACTAGAGATATCTAGCCTGCATCTCAAGGCTTTTAGGAGACAAAGGTTAACCACCGCTTACCCCTCTTTCCTACAAGCCTAGAGCCTTTTCGTATCTCCCAGTAGATGCGATCCAATCCATCGGAACGAAAATCTGTTTCAGGGGCCTCCAACACGCCGGCGGTAGATTGAGCTTTCGGATCACGAGCTGGAGATCTTCTTGAAGGGATCTGCGGTTCATACTGTTTGTGGGGTCGCTGGTGTGAAGAAGTCGGTCTCCAACACAACCCGCGGGGGGGGGATATGTATATCATAGCTTGGCGCCTTTCCCGAGCCACTAGCCGAGAGAATCGCTCGATAATTTTTCACCTCTCATCAATACTATCTCTCCGTCGTGCGGCCAAAACTGCCACCACCCACGAGGTTCAGGTCTTGACGCGACCCCCTGACCCACTACCGCGCTAGCACGATCCGTTTAGGCATGCACCCATACAAGTAGCTAAATCAGCAGAAAGGGGGTATCAAGGACATCAACAAATGCTGGAGCGCTCGGAGAAAGTGGGGAGATTCCATGATGTGGCTTTTTTGCTAGAGGAAATAATTTACTCGGAAACAAGGCTCGATTACTTGGTCATTTACCTAACCGCCAAGTGAAGTCACGTGCATAAATGAAAGAGGACGGTGGCATTGGTGCTTTGCCGAGCAAAAACACACACAAGTCCTAGGCAGGAAGTATGATATCGTGATTTACCGGGTGTAGTATCCACTGCCCAGCCTTGGAGAAATGTATCGTGTCATGCGTGATAAGCTGCGGGTTACACTAACACACTGATTAGTGATATCCACCGACGAGAGAGTGTTTCTGGGCTCGGCCGTGGGGCTGCTACAGCTGACAAGGAATCACAGATGCTGTGAGCTAACTTAAAATCCGGGTCGGGGACAACGGTGGGAGGAAGGGCGCGAGAAGGTGGAAGGTGAACTCTTCACTCTTACTCATCGATTGAAATCCATTTCCGAGTGCAAGTCGCAACTGAAATCTAGCTTGTGGATGGTCCGATGGGAACTGTACCTCAGTCTGTGAAATATTCAGAGCCCCGGGGCAGGCAGCCGGCGCTGCTGCAAGGCTCATAGGTTGATACCGGTACCGTCTCATTGGAGATCTGCTGAGATAAAGTTGTAAGGCTAAGAATTAAAGCACGGCAAATGCTTTGAGGATCCAGGCGCGTACCGGTATTATGTCCGTGTCACCAACATACGCCCCGAAGCGACGCACGATGCCTCACCACAATTAGGCCACCTCCCGACGAAGTTTTACGCCAAGGTACCCGAGTAGAGTACCGGCAACAGAGGTCGGTTAGTAACCATACAGAGGCCAAAACACACCGAAAATAAAGAGTTTCGAGCTATCACTACCCATTCACTATTTGCCGGAAATTTTTTTCAAAACGTAACTTTCTACTATGGTACCCACATAAAAGGGTTGAGGTTCCCCCCCCCAATTTCCGTGGAGCAGGGAAGTCTGGAATGTCATTTCCATCATAGTATCTGCCAAGACCCATGTTTTCGTATGGAAAATACACATTGCAACCAACCTTTGCCCGTTCATGCTCATTGCTCTCTATAAACTTTAGTAAAAAGCCTGAAATAAACATATGTGGTATTTCAGACATCCTGCATCTTTTTAACTCTTTGCGGAACCCAGCTTCAAGATATCGGTGGGGATATAATTTAGTGGCTTGAAAACCGGCAATTTTGGTGTGTTTTGGGCCTCTGTATGTTATGGTTGCTAAACGACCTCTATTGCCGGTGCAGTGCTCATGCTTAGTAATGTCTCCCGAACGGCCAGAACAACCGAAAATTTACCGCCACACCTGTTCGTGTCTGAGGCTGAGATGGCTAAGGGGGCTGCCATAGTACCGGTATTCAGTAATTCTAAGCGTAGACGGGATCATAGCTGATATTAGGAGTGCTCTGAAGTTTGCTCATCTGAGAATTTCTTGTAATTAAGAAGAGTTGCATATTAATTTGTGTCTCGGATAACGACTGGGGTGGCAGTGCTAGTACATTTTCGAGTGCTTCAGCAGTCCACTCGCGTGGGAGGTGTGGTTCCGGTAATAGGCAGAAGTGCGCGGCTAAACGCAAGGCAACGACGCAGAAGGGTGGATACCATAACTTAACTTAGTGCAGTTCCTGCCTGTGTACTCGAGTAGTACAATAACTTACAGTACGGGTAGTTTCTTACCTCTCAAGTACCGGCACCGTATTTACAGTGCGATACCAAGAATTCTGGATTCCAACCTCTGTAATTAGTCTCAACCATACCAACGACCACAGCGGGTGGGTGGCCGGCAATGGGCGAAATAGTCAAAGTAGGGTAACAATGAGGAACCACTAGTCTCATACATGTAATATGATGCCGACCCCATCGCCACCCCCCCTGTTTGGTCGGACATTGTGGAAGCTGGATTACCATACGACCTTTCCTTCTGGGGTCGCACTGCCGCCGCGTCTCAATACGGGAACCCCAGGGCTTTTATCCTACCCCAGTTGCCCTATTCCACTACCGGTGCTCGTCCAAAGTCCAGTGGGGAGGAACAGGGATTCATGGGCAGTATCATAGCTGCCGCCGGCCGCGGCACCGTACCGTATGATGCGTATCCACAAGCGTAGGTTAGTTTCACAAACCCTGGGAGCGGTGACTGGCCTCTGTGTTCCCCTATTCCCAATGATCAAAATGGCGATGAACCCCGCCTTTCTTCGCTCACGGAATTCTATCACCCAACGCTACGACCCCTCCTCAACGGAAAGACCAGAAAATGTCTCAATCCCTGTATGATATTACCGACCCTTTCAGTCAGAGCGCTTTTTCCAACAACACCAACGCCTTTAATAACGTTTCGAACCACTTTACCGTCGCCGATGACCGGTCTCAGATCCTTACCTGGTTATCTCCCCTCGATCCCCACATACGGCATCAAGAGATTCAAACGCGGCGAGTGGACAACGTAGGGGACTGGCTTCTACAGACTGATCAATTTCGGAGCTGGTGTGCTGGGGATATTCAAGATGAATCTCAGAGTGCCGCCATGGTCTGCTACGGGGGACCAGGAGCTGGTAAGACGTTTATAAGGTACGGGATGCGGTACTCGGAGGTGTAAAACGGAAGACGGTCGTTCCTGACAAGCAGCAAAATTAGTTCCCTGGTAATAGATACCTTATGTGATGAGGCCGGAGAAGATACTGCCGTAGCATGTTTCTATTTTGACTTCGCTGTCCAAAACGAGCAGTCTCCGACCAGTATGTTGGGTGCTCTTCTAAAACAGATTGTCAGTGGTTTTGAAGAAATTCCCGAAGAGATAGTGCAAGCATTTCGGAAGCAGAAAAGGGTTATTGGTGGCCGGAGACTACGTCTCCCTGAAATCGTTAACCTGCTAGGAGCCATCTCATCTCCGCAGCCCACATTTATCTGTGTCGATGCTCTGGACGAATGCGCTGCAGCGCATCGGGTCAAGATCCTCAATTCATTAACCGATATTCTCCAAGAGTCTCCTAATATTCGAGTGTTCGTAACCGGAAGATCACACGTCCGAGATGAGGTGGAAAGGCATCTTCCTAGGGGAGTAGTAGTTGTATCAATAAGCCCCCGGAAGGAGGATATTATCCACTACATCCATACAAGACTGGGGGAAGACACAACCCCTGGTGAGATGGATGAAAGATTGGAAGAAGAAATTGTGAGGAAGATTCCCGAAACTGTCTCGGAAATGTGAGTAGGATTGATTCCATGAGGAAGTCTGCCTGGGGCTATCCGCTGATAGATCCATTGATAGATTTTTGTTAGTTTCTCTCAATCTCGAGGCGATACTGCAAGAAACTACCATTCATCGGCGGCGGGAAAGGCTCCAGGTGATGACGGATGGCTTGGGGTTGGGAGATGCGTATAGCGCAACGCTACAACGGATCAAAGCGCAGGGGAGAGAGAAATCGAGACTTGGGATGGCCGCTTTGATGTGGATTAGTCATTCGGAACGGCTATTGGAAGCGGATGAGCTGTGCCAGGCGCTAGCGGTCGAGATAGAATCCACTGATTTCAATTCTGACAACGTCCCTGCAATATGGACAGTATTGAGCTGCTGTCAAGGACTTGTGGCAGTGGATAATGAAGCTTCGAATGTCCGGTTGATTCACTTCACCCTTAAAGAATACCTGACCAATAATCCCGATCTTTTCCCTACGGCCCACGCAACAATTGCGGAGACTTGTTTAACATATCTAAATTCCCAGGGGGTTGCAGATCTTTCAGCCTCACTCTGCCATGACACCAGTACCGCGCCATTTCTTCGATATTCTTCTCTATACTGGGGAACCCACGCAAAAAAGGAATTCTCAGATTGCGCGAAATCACTTGCGCTGAAACTCTTCAGTCAGTACGATAACCACGTATCCATTAAACTGCTTCTGGATCACCTATTGGCGGGCTATGCGGTGTGGAAGGTCGATTCCTTTTCCTCGTACACCGGGCTTCACTGCGCATCCTTCTTCGGGCTTGTGGAGGTTGCGAGGTCCTTACTAGAGATGAAAACGCTTGATATAAACCAGAGGGATTTCTGTGGGGATACACCGCTCATATGGGCCACTAAGAGTGGGCATGGAGAATTGGTGGAGTTGCTCCTTGAGCAGGGATACATCAGCCCCGACAAGCCAGATGAAGCCGGCAGAACACCGCTCTTGCACGCTGCTCAGGCCGGGCATGAGGAGGTGGTAAAGTTGCTACTGGGTCGGAAAGAGGTCAATCCCGACAGAGAAGACAACGACAACTGGACACCGCTCTTACACGCTGCTCGGAAAGGGCATGAGGGGATTGTGAAGCTGCTACTGGAACGGGCAGAAGTCAGGCCTGACAAGCCAGACAAATATGGTAAAACGCCGCTCTTGAACGCTGCTTGGAAAGGGCACGAGGGGGTTGTGAAGCTGCTATTAGGGCGAAAAGAGGTCAACCCCGACAAACCAGACAAATATAGCAAGACACCGCTCTTGCGGGCTGCTTGGAAAGGGCATGAGGGGGTGGCGAAGTTGCTACTAGGACGGAAAGAGGTTAATCCCGACAGCACAGACAAACACGGTAAAACACCGCTCTTGTATGCTGCTCGGAAGGGGCATGACGGGGTGGTGAAGTTACTGCTGGGGCTGAAAGAAGTCAACCTCGATAAGGAAGATGAGGATGGCTGGACGCCGCTCTTGCATGCTGCTTGGACGGGAATGAGGAGGTGGTAAAGCTGCTTCTGGAGCGGGAAGAGGTCAGCCCCGACAAAGGAGACGGGGACGGCCG
>LN891163.1:0-16960 GCA_900010015.1 Tuber aestivum
GTTTGTTCTCGCGGCCCGGGGGGGCGACGGCCCTGGGACACAGGTTCCAGTGGCGGAGGTGTTGGTTCTCGTAGTGGGGAGACGTCACGCTACCGGGATACAGGTTCTGGTGGGGGAGCGGTTGGTTCTGGCGTGGGGGTGGGGCGACGGTGCCGGGATGCAGGTTTGCGGGGGGGATCTGCGCGGGGGGGAGCGCCATCCTTGTTCAGTGGCGGAAATTTCGATACAGAAGGGCCGACTGACCGCGCACCTGATAAGGGGGAAAACTGGCTCCCGGAGGGTGCTGCCATCCGAGATTGACTAGCACCGCTTTCTGCGTCCTGTGTTTGTAATTAGCCATAACGTTCATATCTGCAAGTATGTCAAATTTTAAATCATACCACAGTCCCGTCAAAGACAACGACTGCGTCTCTTATGCCCGGTAGTGTCATATCCTCGTCCTCATCCTCATCCTCTGGCCTCTCATCTTCGCTATCGGCCCCCTCCTCTTGCATGGCCCCCCAGGTACCTTGAGGCAGCGGATAGCGATCCCAGCCATTTCTGTCAAAAAAGGGATATCGGCCACCAGCTGGCTCAGGGGTCTGGTCGCCCTCCTCCTCTCCCTCTCCCTGACGTGCCTCCAGGACCATGAGGTCAAGGGGTTCTTTGCCGTCCTCCTGGTTCGCAAGGAACCAAACACGGACGTCCTCATCTCCACGTAAGAAGATGAGGTCAGCAAGAGAGAGAGGGGATCGGGGTTCCAGGCGCACTGACCGGGCGCCCTGACCTGTCGTACCGATCAGGTACCTGGGGTACCTAACCTCCTTCTCCACACGTTGCGCCTTGATCATCCGGAGCACTTCCACTATGCCCGCAGATTCTAGGACCCCCCATGCCACTCCCTGATCGCCGTCAGGAGAGTGCCACGAGAGGTCCAAGACCGGATAGTCGCCAGGGGGAGCACCCGTTTGGCGAACGATGTAGATCCTTACTGCCCGTGGGCAGTCAGGAGAGGACCAGTCGGGTTTGGCCACTAAGAATATTTGTTAGTACTGTGATAGTTCAAGACACATAGCGCATAATACTTACTCGTACGTCCAATGACATCGCCACCACCATCATTGTCCGCGTGGCGACGCTCGTTCGTCCTCTGAAGTTTCTTGGCCATGTCCTTGACCAAGATCTTCATCTAACGAACGAGTTCCGCAACGCCGTCGGGGCGGTACCTGGCCTCAATTTCATTGATGCAGCCGGCCACGGGGGGAAGCCAGTGGGCGAAAGAAGTCAGCGAGTCCAGCTGGGCTTCGCTCAGGCTCGTCGGGTCCCAACCCCGAGTCGTGATGTAGCCTTTTATATGCTCACGCCAGGACTTGTACAGCTTGGTCAGGCGGCGGGGGTGGGCGAAGCCACACCAACCTTTTGCATACGAAATGTCCCCATAGCGTCCCCTAGTTAAGACATGTGAGTTTCTAGTCACCCAGTATGTGGATCAGAGTTCTTTTGCTTACTTTGAATCTTCAACGTCCGGTTCGAATTCTAGTTTTTTGTGGGATCCCGCACGACTCGCACCAGCGACGGCAGCAGCCCGGGGGAGAGCCTTTCTCCGTTTGGCTGATCCCTCGGGGTATTCTGGTTGACTCGCTGGACGTCTGCCAAACATAGAGTGATCAATATTGGTCGGATATAACTAGTTTGATAAGAGATACATACTTCCCGCGCCCAATGGCAGTTTGCGCAGTTTTGGGTGGCATTTTCAAATGCCAGTGGAGGGGACACGGGAGAGGTTTGTATGTTTGGAGCAAAGAAGAAGAAAAAGCTGGATAATTGACGCCGCGCGCGAGGGGCCGAAAATGAAAAAAAACAACCTTGATGTGTGGGGGATATGTTCCGGATGGAGGAGGTTAGGTAGGACAGCAGAGGGTGGTGTGTCGATGGGCGACTAAGAAAGCTTGAGCGTGGTGTGGAGGGAAGAGGAAAGGAGGGAAGAAGCCTGGGGTGGAAGAGGTTCTTATAACCCCACCGTCACTCCCCGTCGTCGTCACTCCCGTAAGTCAAAGCGTCCACGTGAGTGTATACGCAGGCCTCACTAAGACGTCCACCTACATCAGACAGTTTTTTCTCTTAACATACACTTTATGTAAATACATGCAAATTCCTCTAAATGAAATGATGGTAGACTAGCTAAATTTACTCGGACCCTTATCATCGTGAAGACACTAAATTAACCTTTTAAGCGGCAACATGAGCTAAGACGTCCTCTACTCAAGTACTTGTAGGTGCGGGCCGCGAGGTCACGATGAGTTCAAACCATAACCCACGCGACACCATGGGTCAGTGTGCGCCTGGAGTTACCACTAGTGCACCCTATCACTACAAGCGGAGCTTTTTCGTCTTCGGCAACTCCAGGTTCTCGACGTCAACCGAAGCTCCCGGTTCCCATTTGTTTTTGTCAGCTAGCGGAGGAGGCAGAAAACCCCGCGATCGTTCTCTATTCACGAGACTCCATCTTTTGAATTGCAACGGCAGACGTTTATTGAAGGATTGTGCGAGATCTTGCCAGTTTGATTTGGGATCTGGGTCAGCATTTTGCACGGTTTCGCTGCTTCGCTCATAGCCTGATCTCTCGACGTCTGGACTAAATCCCAACTGCCAGACTCCTGGTGAGATGTCCTGATTAGGCACCTTTACGGGGTCATTACCGCGATGTTCTTCCGCTCCTGCATCCCTTCGGGGGTTCTTGAAATGCATCTGACCAATGTGTGCCCCTCCGTCCCTGCCCCAGTTGAATGCAGCGTTTTTGGGAAGGTAAGTTTCCCCCCTCAATGGTGGTGTTTGGGATCTCGCGTCGCCTGCGTCACGATAACAATATACTAATAGATCTAGAGGGTCCTCCCGAACTGGATTTGATAGCAGCCAGGTACGCACCGTTTCATCATTGTTGATGAAGACAACGTCCACAGAAGATAGCGGTTCCTTCGGAAACGCTCCTAGCTTCCTGCGCCCTACGCCAGTTGCGCCCAGGATGTAGTGAAAGCGTCGCTGAGGCACCCGTCTCATAATCATCGCGCACAATCCTTGGATATCAGAGGAATCTAACTCTACAAATTTGGTTCCATAGATGTGGGGAGGACGGCAGAAAGGAGAGAGGTAGTTTGGAGCGGCTTGCGCTTCCCGCCTTTCGTTCCCACGAATACCCTGACCACATCTTGACGGCCGGACCCAAACAATATGCACCACACGAGGAGGCCCAAGCAGGGCGCTCCAGTGTAGGTTTTCGCAGTCAGTAAGTGCAAACAACAATATACATGAATCTTTAGAAATGAGCTCACCTGTTTGCAAGTTGTAAGATGAACCCGCGTTGGCAGGATGTGCTGGTTGGACCAGTCCAACACCACGAGCCTGGTCTGCATTCTCACGATCCTCTTCTCCCGGGCGGGGATTCTGACCACTCTCGGCAGCCTCTCTTTGGTCCTGGCCATCGTTGGCGGCTGGGCCCTCATTCAGACCAGCCACGGCAGCAGGGCCGAGATTCTGACCCATTCCGGCACCCGCGGCTATGGCATGGGGGTCGTGAGCATCGTTCGCCAGACCTTGATTCTCGCGATTGTCGCTCCCGGGGTCAGTGGCCTGGCCATCATCACCAGCCTGGCTCGGATTCGGGTCATTGTCTTCATCTGGGCATCCTTTGGGCGCCAAAACCTGAGGTGCATTCGCCCCCCCTCCCTGCGGAGCTGGATCCGCATTGGGCGCAGGCAACGCAGGATCCCAATACGCAGGGGCCCTGGGAGGCAGTAAGATTGCCTCAACAATGATATGCCCTTGAACAATTACCGGACCGGCCGGAGGCTCCGGACCCCCAACTTTGCCCAGAAGAGTAGTTGTGAACTTCTTTCCTGAGTCCCTAACAAGTGGAATAATGGCCTCCTCGATCTCGCGAATCCTAGGTATGTCATGATTCGCCTGCGCGGTTACAAGGCAAGCGCAGGCTGGGCGCAGTCTCCTCATGCCGTCGAAGATGTTACGGAAATCAGCATTCGGGAAAGTAAGAATATTCGCAAAGTGCCTGGCTGTCATCTGATCTTTGACGGTTTTCCGCCACGCGCCGTACTGCATTCTGCCATTCGGATAGGGCGTGAAGTTAAGAGATGCCTTATATTCCGAGATTTTGCGATTCCCAGGGCGCTGAGCAGAAATTGCACCAGCAAGAACTACAGCAGGAAGCTGGTAGGCCTGTGTAGGTCCGGCTGGAGCTTTCTTTCCCTTAGCCACATTCACCATATAGACGTATTGTACGTTATTGTTTTGAGCCATTTCGTCTTCGTCTGAACTTTTCGGGGTATGGATATGATGGGCGTTGTGGATAGTGTACCATGTGGAAAGTCTTTCTGGTACGACACTCCTGCATTCTTGATCCTCTATTTATACATCGGGGTTCTTGACATCCTAGTTATCAGGAACAATTTTCAACATGATCAATACAGCAATGGAAACTTCGCACGATGCCGACGTCAGACCCAGCCTCTCTTGCAAGATTGTAAACTTAGTATGTCCAGCGACTCTCCGAAATTGGAAACAAATTATTAGTACTAACGGAACTCGATACATAAAAACAAACTCCAACCCATCTGCTCTTGAGTTAAGCCGGGCATGCGCTAAACCACTTCGACTATAGCTCCCTTTGGGGGACGCCGCGACCTAGCTCCCCCAAACTACCCAACAAAACTTGAGCACTCTGCTCACGTCTGAATACTTGTGTTGCACTTCAAAAATTCAACAGCACTCGCTCCCGTAATGCCTATCAAATGTTCTTATTGTCGCCGCAAATACGCTCGGGCAGGCCCTTACCAGAAACACCTGCGCAGCGCCCATGCCAATCTACCCATTCTTCTCGCGTCGACTACATAGGCGACCACCTCGGACGGTCCTTTTCGCCAGAGTGAATCTGACCCATTAGGCCGCCATGACGCTTTCCACCAGATGGATCAGACGGATTCTGACTATGAGTCGGAGGGTGATCCTATGGATTACTTATCTGACTCGTTGAATCCGGAGGTTCTAGAGGAGTCCTGTATGAAATTACGTGGTGCGTTCGACGCGTCCTCAGCGCCCAGTGAACTGGCTATTTTTCCTGGCGCTGGGGAATCCATTAAACAGGTGAAGGGATTTGAACGTGACAACCACAATCCAGCGGAGGACCCATGGGCTCCAATCACGTGCGCGCACGATTTCAAACTTGCATCTTGGTTTATTCACAGCAAACTCGCCAAGTTGTGTCTTAATGAGTTCTTTTCAAGTGGCCTTGGTAATTCGGCATCCGTCGGCTACCGTTCAATGCATACACTCGAGAACCACCTCTGTATACTGGATCCATACGGGCCGTATCTGCGATGGTACGAAGGGAAAGTGGATGATGGCATGAGAACGTTACCTTTCTTCCACCGTAACCTTCTAGACTGTGTCCGATATCTTCTTCGTCAGAAGACGTATAGAGAAGATCTTATTTACACACCGCGACGTGAATACCATCACAATGGACCCAGAGTATATGCTGAAATGCATACCGCAGACTGGTGGTGGGAAGTTCAAGTAGTATACCAATTTCTTATCACCTTTTGACTAAAGATCTGGCTAACCTATAACAGGAAACCCTTCCACACGGCGCCAGGGTTGTTCCAATTATTGGGATATCCGATCAGACCCATCTCACCCACTTCTCCGGTGACAAGAAGGCCTGGCCGGTGTACGTTACGATAGGAAATCTTGCGTCGACTAGGCATAACAGGCCCGGATCGATGGCTATCCTCCTTCTTGCGCTCCTACCAGTCCCTCCTAAGTTGCCCCAGTTGGCTTCAGCAACCAGATCCCAGAGAGAAATCAATGCCGACACCTTTAAAGGCGTATTCGAACCCTTATTTGAGCCCTTGCAAGATGCTACGCGTGATGGCGTCCCAATTGACTGTGCGGATAGGAACGTCCGGAGGTGCTTCCCAATATTGGCTGCGTGGATTGCGGACCATATGGAAAACGTCGCCATTCATGGAACAAAATCCAACGCCTGTCCTAAATGTGAGGTTCGTCGACACCAACTAGGTGCCAACGCGAACACGGCATATCAGGCCCGACATTATGCGACATAGGAGGAACTCGAGCAGCAACTTGGCGACGAATCGGAGATGTCAGATTCAGACGTGACCCACCCCACACTCGATGCTCTGGGTATCAAGATCTGGCGGAACGTTTTCTACTGGCTCCGACGGGTGTCTGCGCCTGACTTGCCCCAGCCCCATCTCCTTCATACAATTTACCTGGGACTGTTTGAGCACATGATGGATTGAATTCAAGGATTTCTCAAGAAACATGGCCGACTACAAGCATTTGATAATGCTTGGAAGTCTATGCCGCCGTACCCAGAGTTCTTTGTTCCCAAAAAAGCTTACCGTGAGGTTACGTAGTGGCAAGGGAAAGAGATGAGGAATTTGGGGCAATGTCTTTTAGCAGTTTTGGCTGTGGCGTTGAGACTGCCAGACGGTGCGCAACAGCTACCTTTCAAACGTGCGCTTACTTGCCTCGGGTCATTACTCGATTTCAGTTTGATGGCGCACTATAAAAGTCATACAGCAGAGACTATAGGTTATATGGAACAATATCTCGACTGGTTTCACACCACGAAGGATATCTTCTTAGAATTTCGAATGTCGAAACAGACACGAGCCGAACTGAAGGATCAGGTCCGGGGGACACGGCATCAGCAAGCCCAGTTGAATGAATCTCACCCCAGGTCGAAGGTACAGAAAATACGCGAGCAGCATCGCGGGCAGGAGGACGACCAATGACTGGAATTGATTCTGTCAAAATTTCATTTCAACTTCATCAAGATGCATCTGCTATCTCACTTCCGTGATGACATATACCAGTTTGGAAATATTCCCATGTATTCAACTGAATGTGGGGAGCTGGCGCATAAGGATCAGATTAAGGACGGATGGCGACGAGCGAATAAAAATGATGCCTCCAGGCAGGTTCTGAGCAGCTATAGCCGACAACAGGCGATCCGAATGAGGCTTTTGAACCTGGATTCACTAAGACGGCAAGGAGCTGATATTCCCGCAGACGGTCTCGACTTTTTGAACAAAACCGGTACCGGACCTGCACCGGGGGCTGAGTCCCGTCTTCGAGTCCTGAAGGGGCACCATGGTGATGTCGCATATCTGGTTGAATTTTGCAATGCCTGGAGTATCACCACCGAAAACATGAGTGCCGAATTGATCCGATATAGCTGCCGGATGCTGCCCGCAGAGCGTCGCCTCCCCGACGATCCTGCTATACTTCGACTCCTTCCCGTTGAACTACTGACGCAACTCGAAATCCCAGTTCCCGCCTTTCAGGAAACCGATATTTACAACATCCCCCGGGCAAGATCTACGGGACCCGGGCTTTTTCGAAACCAGGCTAGTCGGAATGATTGGGTTTGAGTCCAGGCAGGCGGGGAGCAAATGTATGGTGCACTCCGTGGCTGTCTTCCGGGAAAGGTCATGGCACTCTTCAAACTGCGAGATTGTAGGCACCAGAAGACAATACATCGACTCGCTTGTGTTCAGATTTTGAGTGCAGTTAACTCTGGGCGTCCGTCAGAATTACACGATCTTGTCCCCGATCAGCTTAGCCCCGATGCGAGAAGGTTTACCATAGTGGACATAGGCACGATACTTGGGCAAGCCCACCTGGTTCCGGAGGCAGATGGGCGATGGCTGGTCAATAGTCGCATTGATTTAAGGACGTTTAATGAAATATATTCACAAACGTCGTGCAGACGCATTGATTATGGGACACTCGGAACTTCTAACACCAGACGCGAATTCCCCGACAACAAACAGGCAATATGGGCATAGAATGATAAAGGTCTCTTGATAGCAAGCTGTACGTAGAAATAATAGAATATGATTAAGACAAAGTGCTAGAAATCAAGTGTCTGCCGGAGGATCTGCAAACCTGCTGTGAGGAACCATGACATGTTTGCCCGCGCGGGGTCGTCGATATCGTGGATAGGGGATGCGAGGTAGGCTCCGATGTCTATCAGCTGAGGTGAACGTCGCAGCAATGTAGGGAGGCACTCATATGGATCGCCACCAGCAGACAACACAGCAGAGCATAATCGGGAGTGTAGCGAGTGTTGCGTTTCAAGTCTGATGTTATCCCGAAGTGGCATGAGCAGGCAGGAGGAACTGGACGGAATGTGGGATTGTCGCGCGACGCCATGAAGGAATCCGGAGAAAGAAGCCAGCAGCAGAGCGTCAGGAGCGGGTGAGACTGGGAGCTCATCGTAGGGGTTTGAAAGGAGGGTTGGCTGCCGTAGGACGTGGTCTGGATGTCACGGTAACAAAGGGGGGCGCCAGGCAGGAATCCTGAGGATGGAGGCCGGGGCTGAGCGTCAGGTGGTGAGGCAGACGCAAGGCTGCGAGCCCTGTGATCAGAGCGACGGTTTTGCAGTAGCAACGTAGGGACGTGATCCAGACATTCAACCGAGGGGCCAGAGGGTACCGGAGGTGAGCATGCGAGGGAGTGGTGACGGGACGCAGGGGACGTAGGGGGGCGTCGGGGCTGGAAGCCCGAATGCTCGGGACGCAGTGGGGCGTTGCAACCAGAATCAGGACGCACAGGACCCAGGGGATGCAAAAAAAAAAAACTCAGCGTCACGACGTGCCGCCCACGCATCAGACGCACAGTTTTTTTTTGCTAATGAGTATACATCAGGATGCTTTCTACAAGATGACTATTATGGAACCTAGTAATAATGGATGCTAGTACATTGCTCAGATCGCTTCAAGATGTATTGCCTACAAGATCTGTGAGAAGACACAGATGGAATCACAACTGAGGTATTTTGAGGTCTGCAATTAGCTTGCCTACCAAAGGTGCCTCCAAACTGTGGCTGGCTAGATTTTTGAGGCATACATACATTACTGGTTCAGAAATAGCAGATCTTTTAAGGCTGATAAACTTCGGCTAGAAGACTACAACAACTCACATCTCGAATTTAGGACATCTTAGTCTGAATATCTCAATTACTTCATGGATTCCAACAACCTAGCCACACAGGTTTAAGTGGAGGGCGGCCAGGGTATTGAATAAGAAGTGATTGGAAAAGATTTCTCCACTTTTAACGCCAACTTTGAATTAGTTGATGGACTTATTTTTAGTGCTTTGAAGATATTGATTCTACTGCAAATAACTATGGCCAGGAGGCACAATATTAAACTTTGTCGATTGTTGAAGCTTTGCAATTCATTACCAAATAGTATCAAAAATATACAAATTGTTTTCGTTATTCCGCAAGACCACATGTGTGAATACTCATACAATCAAACTGTACTAGATGCTATAGATGTTAGGCTAAGGATAATAGACCTAATGATTGAATAGTTTCACTTAGTTCTCAGAGAGAAGATAAGGAGATCAATGGCTCTTGGTGGACTGGAGTGGGGTTGTGACTGGAACTGGAGTTTAGTGCGTTTGGTTCAAGGGTTTTATTTTAACTTTTGTTTTATTTGGAGTTTCAAGTATCCTTTGATACTCAGTTTGTTTTATTTGTAGTTTTAAGTATCCTTTGATACTCAGTTTATTTTATTTGCGGTTTTGAGTATGCTTTGATACTTATTTTGTTTTATTTATGGTTTTGAGTATGCTTTGATACTCAGTTTGTTTTATTTTTGGTTTCGAGTATCCCTTAATACTCAGTTTATTTTACTTGTAGTTTCAAGTATCCTTTAATACTCAGTTTCTTTGTGGTTTGATTAAGGAATATTTGGAAACTTGCCCATACAGAACATGGATGAAATTTTGTATTTAAAGACCTCTGATTCCCTTGATGGAACAGCAGGCTTTGATGGACAGTATTTCTAATATACTTGGTTGAACAGTTACCACTTCAAGTCCCCATTCTTTATATCTCTCTCGCAGAGCCTCCCTTATCGCAGTACACCGATAGGTTGTATATCAACTTGTACGCTACTCCTATTGTAAAGTACCTAAGAAAAAGTCTTCGTGAAAAAGGCGGGTAAGCGAGGGTGATGCAACCCAACCACATCGGTGACTGATCAAATTCTCTCTACCACATCAACCATGGTACCCAAGACATCACGCAAAGAGCTCATGGGAGTTGAGAAAGGCATGACTCGGATCCTTGCTTTCTTTGAGCCTTTTCAGCAAATTTCAATAGTTAGCCAGATTGTTGGCCACCTATGGTCAATAGTCTGGAATTTCCTTACCTGGTCTCTCTAGCGGGGTTCAATTGAAAACCTCCCATGTTCTGGTCGACCACCCCTGCTTTCCCAGAGAGCTAGGAGATCATTAGTTCGAGGAGCCAAGCTCCATAGGGATAGTAGTAGGGAGAAATTGCGACAGACTCGGATATTGGCTCCCAATATCTGAGTTTCTACAATGGACCGAGCTCTCAGCGAGAGTGGTATTAAGAAGTGGCTAGCCAAGAAAAGAGCAAAGCTTTCACTGGAGCATGCTCAGATGAGGCTGGCCTGGACTAAGGCGCACTAGAATTGGACTGCAGAGGAGTTTGAAGGTGTTATTTGGAGTGATGAATGCTCAGTGGAAAAGAGCAGGAATCCAAAGCAAAAATGGGTATTCAGATCTACTTCTGAAAAGTAGCATCCAGACTTTGTGAGAGGGATAGGAAAGGGAAAGGGGGTTTCTTTGATAGTGTGGGATTCTGGGGCAGAAACAGGGCAACCTTTGTTCTCTTAATTGTGAAATCAGTAGACCAGTGGGTCTACCTCCAGCTGCTTGAAACCTGCCTTATTCCAGTCCAGGAGTGAGTCCGTGACACCCTTGGTAATCCTATCTTCTAGCAAGATAACTGTACTGTTCATACAGCTCAGACAGTGCCAGATTGGTTTGACCAAAATGGGATTGAGTTGGCTGAACAGCCTCCTTGTTCACCAGACCTGAATCCCATAGAACATGTTTGTGTTGAGCTGAAGAAAAGGCTTCAGATTCAGTATCCTGACATTGCTTCAACACCTGGTGGTTCTGAGAAGGTCAAGCAGAAGCTAGCTGAGGGATTACCCATGGTATGGGATACAATACCTTCTGAGTTTTTTGAGAAGTTGTAGAGGTCAATGCCAGACATAGTTCAAGCAGTTATTGCAGCAAAGGGGTAGTATACAAGATACTAGGAATAAAATCTTTTATTTTTTATTTCATCAATATGTAAATAGTGGTCTTATATTTTATTTCCTTTAATCTCTTCTCATTTAAAAGATTTGTTGTTGAGTTATTTCAAAATCTCTACTCACACTAGACCATTGTTGCCATGGCTGAGATGCACGATCACCAAGACTTTTGGGTAGCTACTTTTTCCCAGAAGTGTGATTAGCACCCTGGTGCGAACAAATTACATATTTTTAACCTCAGCAAGCGGTTAGAAACTTGTGTGCAAGATTACAGATTGACAGACACAAACTGCCAGTGGTAAACCTAGTGCGAAGGTGGAGGAGCCCAGAAGTGGCCTGCCAACTCTACCTATCCCATAGACCAGCTCACGATGCGCAGTTGGAAACAGGTCTCCAGAGAAGGGCTAATGAAGTCGAAGAGACCAGGCCAAGTAAAGCATCTAAAGGATAGAGTCGCAATCGACGAACCAGGTAGATAGCTAGCACGAGATCAGGCAGCTCAGGATTTCAAGAGCTCTAAGGAAGAGTTTAGCCAGCAAAGCCTATCCATGCCTAGAGGCTTTCCAGTTACCCCAGGAAAAGGAAAACAACAAAGAACCAGCGAAGGTTCAGCAATTTATACCTAAAGAGGACACAGGTGCAGTACCTGGCCCAGAAGATAATGGTAGCAGCAGCAGTAGTGACAGTGAAGACAGTATGGCAAGTTTAGCCTGAGACCCTCCTGGAGAACCCTCCAGAGTCAGTAGCATACCTGTCAAACCTCCCAAGATTAAACTTCCTCTACCCGCAAACCTCTCAGAAAAGAGTAATGACCTAAAACCAGAAGCATTGCAACGATGGGAAACAGCTGTACACCAATACCTGAGGCTACATGGCATCAACTTCAAAGAGCACAATACAGGAATGTATATCGAAGCTTTCTGTAAAGGCAGAGCCATCAATGCCTACCAGCAGTGCATGGATGCATATGGCGATGGACCTAGAGCAAGAAGAGTACTGGAAGCACTGAAGGAAAGTTTCCAGTTATCATGAAATAGCAAAGAGATATTCGAAGCCTTCAATAGCATCAGCCAGACCCAGAGTAGAAAAACAGAATGGATCACTAAGATAGCGACCGACCTCTGGCTCTATGTAAAGTGCATGCCTTATCGGGCAGTATCGGCCTACATGCAGAAGGACCAATTCTACGATGCTATACACCCCCTACTCTGCAGAGAAGTGGAACCAATGGAGGAAGATGATGATGATATCCTTGACATAATAAAGAAAGCAGCATGGAAGGACGCAATACTGTACGAAACCAATGCCTGTGGTACCAGATCCTTCCCACTACTCTGAAGGAAACGGTAAGACCATACCTCAGGTCTATCAATGACCAGGAAGTCCCAGTTTCAGAAAAGCACAAAGCAATCTATGAAGGAGAAATGCGGAGAGAAAGGAGAATACTTTCAGTACGGAAAAACCGACATATAGCCTGAGATTGCCCAACCAAAAAGGAGAAATGAAAGGCGATCAAGAAGAAGCCCATAGCGAATTACATAGAACCAGACAAATACGAGGATGTGCTGATCAACACTGTAGAAGCCCAGTGCTTCCTAATCCAGCTAAAATCAGGCAGGAAACCCCACTGAGTGCTAAAAGGAACTATTCAAATTGATGGGTATCTGGCCTGAGTACTTTTTGATACAGGCGCAATCAGGACAGACATGATTAGCAACACCTTTGCGGCTACCCATGGACTCAAGACCGAGACCCTCTAGCAACCGATCCTGGTCTCCATGTTAGTAAAAGGATTTTGTTCTACTAGCAATAAAACCGGAAATGTCTCAATCCAGCTGCGATCAATCAGGTTTCTGGAACACAAGATGCTACTTGGAAATGTAGCCAAATTTGATCCCCTTGTTGGGATGCCCTTCCTCACCTGACACAAAGCAGTTATCAGATGTGGCGATTCTGTTATAGAATTCCTAGACCAAATGGTATGGGTCTTCTGCACCCCTATCAGTCGAGAATACCGAGCAGCAGTATGTCAATCAATGGTCCATAAACTGCTAGCAGAATTTGCTGACAGGTGTCTTTCCTGACAAGATTCTGGAAAAACTACCCCCAATGCGTGCAGAAAACTATCACATTACCATCAAAGACCCAAATAACCTCAAAAACCAACTGACCTCCTCGATACCCGATGCCTACAAGGACCAGTTAAGGGACTGGATCAATGAAATGATGAGAAGAGGAGTGATATACAGAAAGCAGGCACCTGGCACAGCACCTATGTTTGTCTAACCAAAGGCAGATGGGAAACGGATCAGGCTGCTAGTTGATCTCAAGCTCTGGAACATCAATACAGTAATAGATAGCTCCTCGATTCCAAATCAGACCAAGGTCCTTGAAGCAGTAGGCTATGCAAAATACCACAGCAGAATAATTTAGGTGATACTTATTTCCAAATAAGGGTAGATGAGGTAAGCAAACCAAAGAACTCATTCAAAATACCATTCGGGATCTTTATCAGCAAGGTTATACTACAAGGAGATGCAAATGTGCTGGCTACTTTTATGCGTATTATGGAAAACCAGTTTAGCAAATACCTATACCACTTTGTCTGGGTCTACAATGATGACATACTAATCTACTTGGACATGGAAGAAGACCATACAAAGTACATGAGGATTGTGTGGGAGAAATTACGATGGGAGATGTTCTGTGCTAGTAAGAAGAAGACGACCCTGTTTGCGGACTGGCTCGAAATCCTGGGCCATGTCATTGATGACCAGGGAATTTATGTAGCCCCTAGCAAAATAGAATCTATTGCAAACTGGACAACTCTACCGACATAGAAGGAGCTACAGCAGTTCCTGGGATTAGTCAATTATATCTCATGTTTCCTCCCATACCATGCTACAATAATGGCTCCCCTCACGAACTTAACAGGAAAAGACTGAGTTTACTTGGACTCAGATGCATGATTGGGTATTTAGGAATATGAAGAAATTAATCAAAGAAGCTGAAGTGGTCCGACCGAAGGACTACTCTAAGAAGGAACGGATTTGATTAATCACTAACGTATAAGATATTGGAATTGGCACCTGGGCGGACTAGGGGTTGTCACATGAAACAGCATGACCAGCTGTACTCTATAGCAGGAAATTCACTGATTCTCAAATGAACTATGGAACAACCGACAAGGAAGCTCTCGTGGTTATTGACATCCTCAATGCTTTCAACCATCTCCTAATAGGAAACCAGTTCACAATCATGACAGACCACCAACCCCTCACCAACCTCAAGACAGAGAAGATAACAGAATACAGAAGAATACACTGGATTAGCAAAATCAACAAATGTCATGATAAAATCATCTACATACCAGGACAAACCAACTATTGAGCTGATACCCTCTCCCACATTTATGAGAACCAAGAAACAGAAAACCCACCTTTCATCCAAAACCATATGAGATCAGACGATGACCTTTCTGACTATGCTACCTTTGAGTAACAACTCAACACGATGCAATCTGAAGAACCGAAACCCTGTAGTACTCCTTCCTCTCCTTCCTATCCCGAGACAGAGTACTATGCTTAGGGATGAGACAGCCCTTATGAAATTGAAGCAAGAAATGACTGCGGAGATACCTATACCCTGTGGTGAACATCCTCCTCAGACCGAGAGCATGCAGTAATTCATTACTTCTATGTTACTGTGATCATTGTCCTTACTACCAGACTGAGATCAAGTTTGTCAACAACCCTCCAAAAACCTGAAGCCAATCGAGTAGGCACTCTGGATCAACTAGCTACAGTTCTACCTGGGAGGAAAAACAAACAAAGAATATCCTGGACCTCACAGATGAGTTAAAACAACCTTTAGTTACCTTCATAGAACCAAAAGCACAGGCACCCATCGACATCCAACACTTAAAGACAACTGCACACCTTTACCCTCTGCCTACCAAATACCCATCAAGCCTACTACCTGTGGCCAGACCCCTATACAGTGATGCACTTGGCGGCTACAATACCGAAATACTTATATTAGTCATACCTCCTACATGTGACAATTTCTACCATGATCTATATGAATACTTTGATGATGCACACTTAGGCCAGGAGGAAGATGAGGGTATTGAATTTTCTAATTTATTTCATATGTATATTCTCCTTGATAATATTGTATATTCCTCTGCTTAGTATTTCTTTTAGACTATGAACATTATTATAGCTAGAGTATATATTACATATATTTCAGGTGATATTTCATGATACAATTTGAGGATTATGGCGTACTGTCTTATCTGGAACTCAGATTTATTTCTTACATTTTATCCACTCACATCACTTCAGATATATGCATGTTTCATGGAATTTCCATGGCAGTTCTTTAGGGTCAAATGCTGTTAGGCGGCAGCCAATTCTAAGTCAGATGAATTATAACTAGGGCCAATAAGGTTTCTCAGAGAGTGGTCAAGAAAGCTCGTAACAATAATAGGTATCAAAGTATAATGAATATATTTGATAAGATCTCTTCTCCGTTCGCTGATGATTCTGAAAGCTAAGTATTTTTTGTTTTGTTTGACTCTTTTTATATTTTGTGTATGGGATAAAAACGGCCTATGGAGCGCTAGCTATGAGGTCTAAAAAATGGCCCTCCCCCAGACCAGGCTGAATGACAGAGCTAAAAAAATCCTCTAGGGGAGAAAAAACTACTCGAGAACGAAATCCTTCCCATAGACCACAAACCAAGAACCCCCACCGCCAAGCAACAAAAGAAGCCTAGGTACCCGACAGGGAACCAAGAACACGTCCAACCCCACGAACGAAATACCTAAAGGCGGAAACCCAAACGAAACCCCTAAGGGCCAATGGCCACAACTCAAATCCATTATAGAAACCCCTAGGCCATATGACAAGGGCAAGGAGGAGGGAGCCAAAGCCCCAGGCGTATAGGATATAAGGGAAAACCACTCCGAAGAGGGCAACCGAGAAGTGAGGAGTGGAGGTATGTGGCAGGCGTGCCAGCGACAGTGTGTCCTCGGAGACTTTTGACGATTCAGGCAGTAAGGTGCCAGCTTGAGAGAAGGTGGCAGTAGGGTGCCAGCCGATCCGACCATGGAGAGGAGCCCTAAGCGAAGCAGATATTCTACCGTGTCTCTCCTGTAGTCCCTTGTTCTGGGAGAGATAGCATCACTGTAGTGGAAGGGGTCCCACCACCTGCCAGCCATAAATGCCCCAAAGAGTAGAGGAGGGGTAGACCCAATTCCAGGAATGACAATTATTGGTAACCGCATTCATATCCAACTAGGCAACCTCTTAGGGGAGCAAGAGAATGGAGAGATCGACCGTAGCCTGCAAGCTGTTCTCTCCTACTGCAACTGTAGTCCCGGCCATCTGTTGAAGGTGGACAAGGCGGTTGCCGACAGTGCCAATGCCTAAGTAAGGCGGGGTAGGAAGAGGGGAAGCATCCCGAAGATGAGAGGCCTCAACCAGGGATGGAACCGAGCGAATCAAGAAATAAATCAGGACCCCAAGGAAGAGGGGAAGAGAGCCCACCTCCTATAGCCAAGGCTAGATGGAGGGAGATGGGGGGGGGGGGTGGTGCTAGAGGATGAAAGCCACGATAGTAACCATGGTGTTGAGATTTCAATTGCCGGAGTTGTAGCGGAGATGGAGGATGTTCTGAAAGTTAAGGATGTTTTTCTTTTTTTTGTTTAACTCATTGATTATTTGTTTGGGGTACAAAAAACGTATGGAGCGCTAGCTATGACGACAAAAAACCCACATCCCTCCTCTCGCCAC
>LN891163.1:28285-45495 GCA_900010015.1 Tuber aestivum
TGAGGGAGCCCCCGTTACAAAAACCTACCTTTACGCTCTTTAACCGTTATATCACCTTAAGCGAGAAAACTATTTCTCGTCCCACGAATAACACTTAAGTCCTAGGCAAGGACTTAGAAGATTGAGAAAGATAGGCGCGATATAATGGAAGTCGAAAGGGCTTGACTATCACTATCGTGTAGGCATAGGCCTAAGAACTATCGCCTAGTTGCAAATAAGAATTATTACCTGTCGCATCACCCACCCGACCGGTAGGATTCTTAACACTTAGGCAGGTGGAATAAGTAATTGGCATTGGTCTCACTACTGTTGGAATTCCTATCAAACAAATGGCACTTGCTATTATTGAAGCAAAAAGTAGTTGGTTGACCCACCAGAATCCTGCACATGAGAAGGTATGAAAGAAAGAAAGATTTTCCTGTATATGTATCAAAAAGGGAGTCAGAAAAGGACTAATATAAATACTACATACCTGAACCCGGTTGACCACTCAATTCGTAATTGAGATTCAAGTCTTCTACTAGGTTCCCAGCCCCTGGATTGACACTTGTCCATTTGTCTGACTCAGTCTGCAATATATTGCATTCAGTTTGTTTCATACTCTTAATGTACAAGAAGTTGCATCAGTCTACGAGGAAGCTCTGACATAACCTCCAGAACCTTGAATACTTTCTCCTCCCCTCCTTTTTCAAATTCCATATCTGAAAAGGCCCCATCTCCTATCTCCTTAAGATCAACCTTATATCCAAGACGGAAGCTGTGTCCTGGGTAGGGAATGGAGAATGTGCGATTTTTGATGACTGGTAGCTGTTTTCTCCACAATTCATCATAAAGGCCCTACATAGTATCAAATGTACAGGCTGTTGAACCTAGGGCAATAGTATAAGTTGGGTTTGTGATAGTGGTGAAAAGAATCACTCAGTTGTGTTATCAGTCAGAGGTGTATATGGCAGTGTTTGTCTATGAATAGACTAGGTGCTCGTGGCAGTCAAGTAAGAAAATTGCTAAAAGAGGGTAACCCCATTACCCGGCCCGCGACACGTCACGATGCGCGCAGGCGAGAAAACCTTTTGAATACGGTACCATACCATGGGCTTGACAGTAAACCCTTCCGGATACCATCCTAGGAAATAGTACGGTATGGTGCATGCAGTCTATAACGTCAACCAGCGACGTTTCAAAATGTAATGCCTTACATAATCAGGGTACAGGTTATTTCTGCTTAATTTCAACTTTCTTGATTATGAGACTAAAATTTGATAGAACTTGGGTTATGCTCTACACCTTAACTACTCTTTTAATTCCCTGTATGCATTAATATCACTCTGACTAGAAATCCAGTATAAGATTAGTAAAATAGAGGAGAGGAGAGCTTTTTATAGTATCATATACATTAAGACTCAGGAAAGACAGAAACACGACGATGTGATTTGTATTTCCTGTTTACAACAGCTTCATATGCATTTGATCCATATATGACATTTGACCAATAGGCCTCCATAATGCGATCAGTCTTTGCCCAATATTTCCAAATCAACTTGTTTGGCACACTGGCCAATGCCTCAGGAACAAGCCTCTTTAAGGATTCAAAATCATATTCGCAGTTTGCTCGAGTATATTGCTTTGCAGCTCCCCAAAAATACTCAATAAAATTCAATTCGTAATGAAAAGCTGGATAGCAAATTACTTCATGGCCAGCTTTAATAATTGTTTCCTCAATCTGACTCTTCTGACTTTTAAAATCTGCCTGAGCTGCCAACAGTGCTCTTGCACAACAATTCCCACCATCCAAACATCTTGGATTTAGCTTTCGAGACTTTCCTGTTGATGCTAAAATTGAACATTGGGTGTGCAGACCTGAAGAGCTTTGAGGCCATAATCCTCGCTCACTCAGTATTATTTTGAGACCCTTAGGTCGACCGTCTGATAGTACTAGTGACTGTACATACCCACCATTTGGATGACTCGGGTCCAAAACATATGGGTCTCGCATGATCTTAGGATTCTTTCCTCCTGGTTCCAAATTTATTTCCGAAACACGCAGTGCATCATCAGCAAACTTAAGATGATTGTGAGCATTATCGAAAGCAAATAGAGCTTTGCAACCTGGAAACTGAGCTTCAAAAGCTGGTATGGCTTTATCCACTACTTGCTCAAGCAACTTATCCCCATTCCACCAGACTCCACCCCCACATTTTAGAATCACACATGCATCACCACTACCCAATCGATCAATTGGTGTCAGAAATTCTGATACATGCAATCCTTGGCCTCTACCTTTTTTTCTTAATGGATTGTACTCAGGATGGACCCAGATAAAATGTCGACCATCGTTTGCGTTAAAAGTACACTCATCTTGAGTGACTAGGATAAGTGGTTGAACAAGGCCTAACAGATGCTCTGGTGTACAAATCTCCTCCAAATTTGCATTCCATCGAAGAAAATGATCTTTGTAGGATTCCAGTTGTGGAAGAAAGATATTATCGCGACAGGATTTAACGTCTTCTCTCTCATGCCCATCATTATAAATTTTTTTGCGATATTCTTTATACTTGAAGCCTAGCTTGCGGAGCCAGGCAGCATCTGTTGTGGAAGCAATAGTTTTTTCAATCTCACGAACCACACTTTGGGTTGACCTGTTGGAAATATGTTCATCATCCTCATTAGGAAAATCTCTCCAATATTGAGCAATTGCTTTAGCCAGTCCATGAGATGTGAGATCTAGAGTATATTAATTAATATTCTAATTTTAAAACTTGCTAGATTAGATGATATGAAGCCACATACTATCTCCTACTTTGAGGATATACTGGCATACTGCCAGTAAAGTATCACCATCTTCCAATAAAGATAAAACCTTCTGATGTCTGCCCTGAGCTGGCTCTGGTATCATTCGATGTTTTACCCACTTGACTTCATGAGTCAAAATCCTATTCCGTACTCTCTCCCCTAATCCAGCTCCAGCAGCCACTTTCTGGGCAAGCTCTACTCGTGGTAGCAATGGAGTTTGTAGAGCAGCAGGTCGGTGTATATCCCGTAGAGCCTTATACTCTTGCTTACCTTGCAGCTTCAAAAACAGATAAACTTGATAGTGCCAAGTAAAATAAAGCCCTGTTGGCCTCCCCCTTACAGTATTCTTATTGTTGGCAACTACCTTACCAAGTGCTTTGAATGCAGCTTGTAATATTTGTAAGCGGCGGGGGCAGGCTTGGATTTTGAACATTCGTCTTCGTGGCCATGACTTGTAGTCTGTTTGTAATGCTTCTTGACTAACAATTGTTGTAACTGCAGATAGTGCTGGAATCACTTCATCACTGCCAGATTCTGCTGGGACATGAAAGGTTTGTGGTATATCAATTGGCCTCATGGGCTGGTCATTGTTGTTCTTATCCTTAGCTGCTTGTCTTTCTCGGAATTTCCGTACTCTTAAAGCATTTGGAGTAGGTCTTTTAATTTGCCTTTGCCCATTCTAACTCATGTTAGTCAGTATTGATTCTAATAAATAAATGGCAGCTACTGATTGAATCAGCTTACGGCAATTTCAGCTTCACGTATCCGTGCTCTTCTAGCTCTCGTGCGTAATGTATTTGGATTTATTGAAGTTGAAGTACAGCTTTGATTTGTATCTGATATATGACTTGGCCCAGCACTGTCCTCATCAGGCTGTAGCTCCATAATATTTGGATTTCAAAGAGAAAATTGAAAAGGTATAGGCACTGGAGACCTGAAGTAAAATGAAATTGTTGTGGCAACATCAAACAGAGTTATAAATTGATAAAGCTATCATCAATACTTATAGCTATCATATAAAATTAAACTGTTAAGTCCTATTAAAAATAGAAAAAACCTAATCCTATCACAAAATATAGCCTTTAGGTTTCAAATGCAAAATTCTACAAAAAAAAATAACCTTGACCCTAATTACATGAGGCATTACATTTTGAAACGCCGCTGGTTGACGTTATAGACTGCATGCACCATATCCAAAAGGTTCAACCGCGCAGGCACTATGCTAAATACAGGAGATGTACAGTAAAGCGCAACGGGGCCATCATCCGATCCTTCCAACTATCACCACACATATCCATTCTCTATCAGGTGTCTCCTTCCGCTTTCGTATTCCCATGCTAATGATGGAGGAAAAAAGTAGCCGCTCGGTATGCTTGCTATTGCTGTCGTTCTCCGCCGTCGCTCTCCGTCGTCCTTACCCTTAGCCGTTAAGAGGTTATCACCCACAGCTGTCGGGAGAAGGTTATTGTCGTTGGAAAGTACGAGCGCCCGGTGGACGCTACGACCACGGGAAAGAGGCCACCGTTATCCGGCGTCGTTGTTTGTCACTGGAAAGCATGGAACCATCGGAAGGAAACAAGCCTGAAGAGGCAGATGCGTGAAGGCTAGGAAGCAGTGAGAATTCTTTGAGGGATCTTTCCATTGTTAGCTTGGGAGTACGGAAGGGAGAGGGAGACATGTGTGAAGGAGGATGGATATGTGTAGTGACTGGTGGAAGGACCGGAATGATATTTGGTTTCTTATATACTCCTGTCCTTTAGCCAAGTGCGAAACACATATCTCCCCCACCTAAAGGTTGTTGTGCGATCGCCGTATCTTAGTTCCAACCGCTACCGTTCTGTCGTCGCCCGTATCTGCGCCGTATTTCGTTACTCAAGACGTTGAACGTGTCCCGCAACTCCGTAACGCCTTCGGAAAGATCCGCAATATCTATTATTTAGTCTCATATCTTGCTTCACCGTGCTCTGGCTCTCCCTGCCTTTTAATCTCCCGGGAGCGCAATACTGAACGGCAGGCTCTGCGGTATAAGGTTTCACTTCCATGGTAGCCTCACCGCCACCTCATGTCTGCTATCAACAGTGGAAAAGAGAGGTGCACAGTTTTGCTACATTCATATCCCGATAATTAGGGTTCATAGACCGGTGAGGTATTTCCCTTAGTGAACCAGGGTTCATAAGTCCATACTCAGCCGCATATTCGCTTAGACCCACGGTGCGAATGTGTACTACAGGAACGTGATGATGCACAATCCATTCCAGCATCACCAAGCAGGTCATCAATGGCTTCCTGCCCGTCCCCCTAATCCTAGGATGACCCCGCGGCATACTCCCCAAGCTGCCGACGGGGGACCGAGTATACTAACAGAGCTCGCCGCCAAGGTAGGGCCTAGCTTGTTAGAATACCGAGAGTAATTGGTCCACACACTAGATACCCCGAGGTACGGTATTAGGCTCCAGGAGAGACTGATAGACCCGGCCATTCGCCGGGTCCCCGAGGCGGGGTGATGTGGCGTATCGCCCAGTTGTTGAGGGAGTTTGGCGACTAGCGGAGGGGGTTACTGGAGGTCAATACCTCGATAGCCCGTGGCATCACAGAGGGTCACTCGGTCTGGAGGATTCAGGGTTCGATTACCTGGTCTAGGGTAATAAGGAGGGTAGTCCACCCGAGGTCTTAGGAGGCGCCGGCGGTGGCTGACCTTGGGATATAGCAGCTCTATCGCCCTCACACGGTAGCAAGCGACCGGAGCCTTCCACCTCTACCGGACTATGGCAGAGGCCCGCATTGGTCACCTGAATACCGAGCAGGTCTCGTCACACCCTGTATCGGTGTTGGTTATATCCCATAGTGGTGCCTAGCGCTCGCCTGGAGGTCGGTTACACAACCCTTGTGAGTATCGCCACGGCTCAGAGTGGTGTTCGCAGGGACTCTTCCCTAGGCAATGATTCTATATATTTGGCACTGCTATGAACCCCTTGAGTAGAGTGTCTGCAATCAGGTCAGCAGGCCATCAAGTCTTTCGAATGAACCGGCGGAAAAGCCCATGTAAGAAATCCCCCGCCCGTACTCAATGTTATACAAGTTGAAAACCCATTTTACATTGCTCCATACCGCAAAAGGATATATAAAACGCAAAAGGAGATAACCCATCCCATCCGCACTAGAGTCAAAAGGAAAATCTAGCTAGGAAAAGAAATGGGGGGAGGTGGAAGATGGTACCGGAAGACAACAGGAAAATGCAGAAAACATCATATTTCATTGTCGCTCCCCTGTAGCTACAATCCTCATCCTGAGCGATGGGCATGCTTAACCCCGAGGGGGTTCTTCTATTCTCGCCTATTGCCACTGGTCCATGTCCTCTGATTCCATATACGCGCTTCCTTCGCCGCCCCAAGGAATAGGGTTATCGGGGTGAGCATCGTAACTAGTATCGTAGCTGGTCACACTTCCACTGCGTTTGTGATGGGAGGAGAATCCGCCGTCACCGTCGTCCTCATGCAGGTCTTTATTAATGAGGACATATTCATCGTTAGAACTAAAGGCGTCCTTGGTGGTTTCTCAATGTTATGTCCTGCCGGGCTAGGTCTTCGAATGGGGAGACGCTGTGTTGGCGGAAATACCGAGCGGCATAGCCCGCGACCGCAGTAGTTCCAAGCCAGAAAAACCTGTATCAAGTAAATGAGGAAAAATGGAACTGAGGAATGAATGGGGTGAGGGGGGGGGGATGTTTATCACAAATTCACACCGAGTCCGACAGCTGCTTGGTTCATCCCACATGCTTTGGGGTCCTCACCGGTTCCAGCGGGAAATACCTTCCTTCTTGATCTTACACTTTTCGTCCTTCTCTTTCCCCTCTTCATCAGAGATCCCGCCGTTAGTGTGGCCAGCGACAGAAGGCCGCGAACTAGAGAATCTGCGTCCAGTCAGTTTCCCCTCGTGTCATCGGCCTCCTGCATTAGCTCCACCACCGCTGTCGCTTGTGCTGATTCCTGGCTCTCCTTGTCGTGAGGCCCCGGGGACCCTGACCCGAGCATTGGAGTGGATCGCGGTGACGACATTGGGCGAGGCGGAGGCAGACGTATAGGTGGTTGATGCTGGCTAAATCTGAAGCCTTTCTAGGGATAGCAAATACCAAGGGGGGGGTCGGTTGTGATAGTTGTGTTACGAGTGGTAGTTGTGTTTAACGGGTAGGATCTCATGGAATGGGCAGGTGTGCGATGAGGCGAGAGGGAGGATGGATGGATGGTTTAAATCTCGGGATTCTTGGCATAATAACCTTCTCAAAACATACCGGTGCAGGTCTTGGCATTTGTCCGGTGAGTATTAGACCAATACTCACCCGGACAAACGCCAAGACGTCAACCGACACCTGATAAAATGGTTCCAACCATCTATCCTTCCTCTCTCCCGATCTCCCCCCCCATCCCCTCTCCGCACCCACAACCCGCACGCCTATCCCCATCCCCGCCCCCCCACAATACAACTACCACAACCAAACAGCCCAGTGCAACGGTATACTACCTACAAGGTAAGCCCCATTTGATGTCATATTATCTATTGGCTCTGACACAAAATTCGCAAGGGGTGAACACTAGCCGACAATGTTCAGACTAGCCACCAAGCTTGTACTCAAGTCCGCAGACAGTTACCGTTACCACCCTCAAGTCCGCTACGCTTCTGGGAGGAGGGATACGGTTCTGGTGAGCTTGGAGTTTCAATAGCCCGAAAACTATTCTAACTACATGATAACATTCAGTAAAAGAAGCTAATTACCAACCGGAAGTATAAGACTGCATACTCTAGGGTTACCATGTGTGAGGCCGAGAAGAGACTTGGCTTTCTCTTCCACAGATTTGAAAACCAAGCAATTCCGGTTAGCCGCATGTTGGCTGAGGCCACTCCCGCAATTGGCGGTCTCGGGGAAATCCAAATCCAAGAAACCAAAGAAACCGTTTACAACCGTATTCTCGAATTTGTGGAAGGCGAAGGGTATCCCACTGAGTACAACGAAGATTTCAAAGAAGCAAACGTCAACGACTTGGTTCTGTTTATAATTCTGCCTATACTCACGGCCTTCAAACGGCAGACGGGACGTGACCTTTGCCTACGAAGGGAGAAAGAAATAATTTCTTTGGACTTAAAGACTGGGGGGTATCAGGAATTTGTTGTGGTGGACATGATCGGGGTGGGGAGCCGGAAGTTCGTTTTTGTGCTGGAAGCAAAAAAGTCCTCGGTTGGGGAGGCCATGAGGCAATGTTTGCTGGCATTGAAGGATATCGGAGAAAATAATGGCGGAGGCGTGGTATACGGTTTTGTTACCACCGGGGAAGAGTGGAAAATGGTCAGATATGAAGGGGGTGTTTTTACTCAGACGCATAAATTTCTAGCATTGTTTGAGAATATGAAACTAGGGAAAGAGAAATGGATGCAGGAATGCTCGGTTGTTGTAGACTGTATACATGAGGCATTCAGAAGTGGGGGATTTGTGGTCAAGAATTGAAGACGAGCATCTGGTGGAAGGAATAGGGTTAGCGGGGTGAGCGTTGTAACTAGTGTTATAGCTGGTCACAGTTCCACTACGTCGGTAATGGGAGGAGAATCTGCTGCGGCCGTCGTCCTCATCCAGGCCTTTGTTAATGTGGCATATTGATCATTAGAATTAGAGGTATCCTTGGTGGTTTCTTCAATGTTATGTCCTGCTGGGCTAGGTCTTTGAATGGGAGATGCTGTGTTTGCGGAAATACCAAGCGGCATACGGTAGCCCGCGACCGCAGTAGTTCCAAACCAGAAAAGCCCGCATCAAGTTAATGAGGAAAAGATTGGAACTGGGGAGTGAATGGCGGGCAGGGTGAGAGGGGGGGGTGTACACCACAGAATCACACCGGTTCCGATGGCTACTAAATCCAGTACAGGCGCTTTCCACTTTTGGTCCCCTACCCGCAGTGTCGGGGTGTCCTGGAACGTGTACGTGCACAATGTGATTTAGTTCAATCTGTTTGTTGTATCGCGGGGCATCCCACTGATGCATAAACAGAGGAGCAAATTGGGCCTCTGCCATCAGATGAGGCAATCATTGCAGGCTAATAGATGCTGAGAATTTAGGTCAACAGTATCACCTAGGACTGCGTTCTGGTGAGGAGCATGTAGGTCCACATTGCCAGAGATTTAAAGTCGTCCGGTAGCATGAGGAAAAAGGTTGGAACTGAGGAATCAATGGCGTGCGGGGTGAGGGGGTTTACCACAGAATCACACTGAATCCGACGGCTGCTAGGTTCATTTTCATGCTTTGGAGTCCTCACCAGTTCCAGCCGGAAACAACGCACATCCACCCGCCTTCTTGATATTACACCCTTAGTTTCTCCCTTTCCCCTCTCCATCAGAGATCCCACCGCCAGTACACCAAGAACAAAGTGTTAACCCCAATAACCCAGTACGGGTGCGCAAACATTTTTGTCCTCTGAAACTGGGGACAGGTATACCAGCGCCGGAACTGCGGACCGACACTACCACAGGTAAACATCATGGCCAGTTTTCGCGACAGTCTGCAGGATTGTAGATGGGTGGACGGATACAGAGGACGGAAAGGCTCACCATTGGGGATATGTATTGTATCGCACTACTCGCTGGATCCTTCACTGGCATGTGCTATACCGCATTACCACGCTCCATAATGCCACAATGATGTGCCGTATCCACCATGATGCCCAAGTATTATTTCGTCCCCTTTGACTCAGCGACCACCATGTGTCGATCAAACGCTTTCTTAAACTGTTCGTACACCTGTCGGGGGTTATTGGCCTCCTGCATTAGCTCCACCACCGCTGTCGTTTGTGGTGATTCCTGGCTCTCCTTGTCGCGAGGCTGCGGTGGAGTGAGTCACGGTGGCGACATTGGGGGAGGGGGGGCAGAAGTATAGGCCGTTAACGCTAACTAAATCCGAGGGATAGCAAATACCAAGGGGGAGCGTGGTAGTTGTGTTTAATGTTGTAGGGTCTAACATGTAGGATGTATTTATCGTATATGGGCGGGTGCGCAATGAGAGGGACCCAAAACATAACGGTAGAGGTCTTGGCTTTTGTCGGGAGAATGAAATCTTGAAGGAGGAACGTCGGGCAATCTTGGCTGATTGGTGGCAATACTATCTAAAGCAGTTTGACGAGAATGGTTTGCCACTTGGCAATCCACCAATCCCAATAGAAGTTTCTACTCCGCCGGGTTCGCTAGTTGGGGTGAATCGTTTATCAAAGCTACGGCCCGCTGTTCGAATGAGGAACATCCTACAACGTGTGACTAAGAGACTGAGAGGCCAATCAGCCAGCTCGTCCTCTCCCGCCAGCTACTAGCCCTTGCAGCGCAACTTGAAGTAATCAGAAAATGCCACGAGCTAGACAGAATGCAGTAACTGCTTACAGAAATAAAATCCAACAGTCTTTCTGCTAAAGGTCATATGGTAGAGGTCAATCAGTTCATTTAGGCCAAATTCCCATGTCTGAAACTCCAGAATTGGAACTGGCTGAGGTGTGGTAGCCATCATCTGAACAATGCACAAGGAAAAAGTGTTGGGACAGCAAAAAGGTTTGGTAGTGGTCCTGTAACTTCACCTGAGAGTGGCATTTAGGTTGATAACAATTACATGATTTACATCACAGAGTGTCCAATTTATATCCATTAGGTAGAAGGAGCAATCATATCCGATCACTCTGAAACCAAGCCAGATGTTGTACTATACAGGTATTGCCCTTCAATACCATTGTTCCTAGATTGTTCTTTCTACGAATCTTTACGATCAAATCAAGGTCCTTGGGGCTCGTAGGCCTTGTTGTAAGATTAAGTTGCCATGTAAGGGGCAGGCGTTATGTGGGAGCACTTAATTGGTATTAGCATATGCAGATAAATACTCCAAGTGGGTTACACTCAACTACCCTTGGCCCAGAGGTGTGCACCGACTACTACTTGGAACTCAGAAAACCACTAGAAGTTCAAAGCTCATCCTGTGTTCATCCACTGACATCTATTCTCAATTCGTGTACGGTAGCTCCTATTGTGCTTCATACTGCAGTAATTACAATAAATTCATATGCACACGTACGCACACATATGCACAAAAACTCTTGTACAAGTAGGAAACCATGATTATGGAATAGCACTCATCTGAGCTACTAGGGTAGTGACTAAGGTATCTTATAACCACTGCTCATAGCCTAGTGCTAAAAAGCCTTTTAGATATCACCAATCCTATTATTCTCACTATTGCAAGCTACCTCTCTACCGTTAAACCATAATTTGTTATTTTCATGCTTTATAAAAATGCCTTTGCAACTAGGATCCTCTACTGCCGGAAACCAACCTGCTCAGTACCCTGGCAGCGTGAGCACAAGAAACAGGATATCATGTCTACAGGTGCAAGAAAGCCCAGTGGAGCAACTGCCTCCAACTTCATCCCTCCTTTTTGTTGAATCGAGTCCATACATGAGTGAAGGTCTAGCTACACCAATACACAGACCTGGCATAACTCGAGGACTATTTTCTACAATGCCTTTGCTCCGAGATTCTGTTATAGTACATCACAGAAGCCAAGGGCAGGCTTGGGATACACCCTACCCAGCAGTACTGGCAGCTGCCCGAAGCAGTAGAGATTCATTTAGTATATTTGGAAATTTTTATCTCTCTGCTGAAGAATATCATGAGAGTTGGATGGAGTGGTGGGAGAAACACCAGGCTTCACAGCATATACTGCGAAATATGTAGGCAAGAAGAAGATAAGATAGAACTCTGACGTGCAAGGCATGGATATATAGAAATACTTTAAACAATATGCAGACTGCTTGAGTAGTTCCATTGGCAGACCGTGAGTAATGTGTATTATATGCAAGAAGGTTCTTGCTAAGCCAAGTGGTACAGGTACTACGGGCAGCTCGATGTGTGATCATAACAAGTCCTTTGCCTGTCAGAAGTATGAAAAGTTTAACAGATCTGATGCTGTAAGTTCCCCGGGGTCAGATATACCCAGTGTTCCCAACGGGCCAGGCCAGTCATAGGCCGGCCTATAGGCCGTAGGCTGGGCCAGGGCAGGCCGCTCTGACGATGAGCCTAGGCGGATATAGGCCGAACTCAACCGGCCTGCCGAAGGCTATCAGGCCTGGTAGGAGCGTACAGGCCTGCAAGTGGGATTTTTAGAGCTGATTGTTTTAAGAGTGGCTCGATTCCTTACAACTTTCCTTTGTGGTTTATTATTTTATCTATATCCTCAGTTGAAGTATGATTGTTGGAAACCCAAGCTGCTCCCCACACCTGCCCAGTACCTTCCCCTTCCCCTTCTCCCCGTCCTCCTCATACCCTTCCCTCCTTCTCCCCCATTCTTATTTCCTAACCCCCAGTCCCCTCTACCTTCCCATCCCGCATTGGCTTGCTTGTTTACTTGTTTGTTAGTTTTCTGGAAGGAGCACGGTGGAGGACCGGTGGAGGACCGCAGGAAGAGCACCGGAAAAGGAGCGCGGTGGAGGACCGGTGGAGGACCGCAGGAAGAGCACTGGAAGAGCGCGCGGTGGAGGACCGCAGGAAGAGCGCTGGAAGAGCACACGGCGGAGGACCGCAGGAAGAGTGCAGGAATGCGCGGGGAGAAAGAGCACCGCAAAAGGCACGGCGGGAAAGCACCACGGAATGGCACACGGCGGAAGCGCAAGTTATATCTTTCCTTTGTTAGTTCTTTCTTGTTTGCTTGGAGGATACGGGGACTTACCTGGGGGAGGGGGGAGGCGCGGGTTTGTCTTCCCTTTGTTAGTTGGCGTGTTTGCCTGAGAGAGGGAAGCGGAGGACTTACCTGAAGGGGGGTGAGGGGAGACTGTGGTTTGTCGGGCATTGCCCGTGGTTGATATAGTCTCCTATGTTCGCCGTGAGTTAGTTAGAAGAGCATGTGATAGTTAGGGGAGTGGGAGAGAGCGTGAAAGTGAAAAGTTTTTCTAGCCTTGGGCGATCCTCTTTTGCGTGCTTAAGCTTGGCATTTGGTTTCATAGCTCGTCACTCGGCGGGCTTCCGATTGGCTAGTTGCGATAGATCCCTGTTCGTTCGCCATTGCGACCACCGTTCTACCGCTCGTTCAAAAGATTATAAGCCCGGCATTGCACTACACGATCGCCTAGTCACCACCCGGTATCCACTTGCGAATACGAACGTCTCCAGAACCCCTGTTCCTGCTCTGCACATCCCACTCCTTGTCTTCACATCCCACCCCCTACCGAAACCCCTCTGCCATCTCCACCAATTCAGGGTCCTGTCACACTAATTTTTACATTTAGTCTGTGGCTGCTGCGCATCGCTCTTTACGGGTGCGTCCTGTCAGCACTAGTTGCACCCTGTAAGCACTAGTTGCGCCCCGGTCAGCACTTGAGCTCCTGTGCTCCTGCTACCGCCCCACACATACCTCGCTACCGCTACGGTCAGAATGTCGAAGGCAGGTTAGGAGGTGAATATTCTCGCCTCTCTGGGGATTAAGCCCCTCTCCAAGGCAGTGAATTACCGGGAGTGGAGATTGGCTATGGTGGATATTCTTGCTGAGAAGGGGTATTGGCCTATTGTCGCTGGGACCTCTGAGGCCCCGGCAGAGTCTGGTGAGGCCAGGACTCTATGGGAGCAGAAAGCCAGTAAGGCCCGGGGTATGTTGGGTAGGCTTTTGGATAGTGCTCACCGAGAGCTGTATGCTGAGGAGCGAGATCCCAAAGAGCTGTAGACAAAGTTGGAAAGGTGCTATGCCGGCAAGGACTAGGCTAGGATTTGGTTCTTGCGCGAGGAGTTGTCCAAGGTAGAGTATCGGAATGATAACCTTGTTGACTATATTTCCAGTCTAGAGAAACTATTCCACCAGTTGGCTGCCGCCGGTGAATCTCAAGATGAGAAAGACAAAAAGTACCTGCTGCTATCGAAGCTGCCCACCTCCTACCACCCCTTCCGTACCTCAGTGTGGAACAACGCTGATTATGATGACACCAAATACGATACCATATGCGACCGTCTTATCCTGGAACACCAACAGTTGACCAGAGGTGTGGGTACCGCTGGTAGTGACCTGGAGGGTACCAATGCCTTCTTTGCTGGCCGGGGGAGAGCTGTCAGAAGTGGATTTGGTAGAGGAAAATAACAGCGTGCCAGCCCCAACGGTGACAGGGATAGCTATTTCTTCTGCAAGGAAAAGGGATATTGGGCAAATAAGTGCCCGGCAAAGCAGCAGGCAAGAAGACCCCCGCCTGGGACTAGTCTTCGTGGTTTTGGTCGGGGAAGAGGTGGTCCCCGGAGGGTGTTACCTGTTAGGCAGGGCCAGAGTGCCAATACTGCTACCGCTGATGGAAGTGGATCCCCTAAGGCATGGACTGCGATGGATGAAAAATCAGCAAAGGCCTCCTGATCAAAGTGGGTGTTAGATTCTGGTGCCACCCACTGTATGACCTCCGACCGTACCCAGTTTCAGAGCATGACCGCCACCCGCATCCCTATCCATATTGCAAATGGATCTAATATGATAGCTGAGGGGGAAGGTTATATACCACTTAGTCTTGTGGTTAATGGAAAAACAAACTAGGTGGTACTGAAGAAGGTTTTGTTTGTTTTCGAAATGGGGCACAGTGGACTTGTGTCTGTTCGCTGCATTCAGGTAGCTGGTGGAGTGGTCAGCTTTGCCGATAATACTGTTAGTATTAGGCATGGAAAGCAACTCTTTGGTATTGCTAGGCTCGAGCAAAATGCCTACAGCCTCCAGACTACTGATGCTGAAGCCAATCCAGCCAGTGTGACCAGCAAGCATGGAACCCTTGTTGACTGGCATCGTCGCCTCGGACATATCAGCTTTGATAATGTCGAAAGACTTACCCGAGACCATCCAGAAATCACTATTGATGGAAGCCACACTAACCCAACATGTGTTAGCTGTATTGCTGCCAAGCAAACCTGTACCCCAAATCATATATCCTCGACCCGTGCTACACAGTCTCCACTTGAACTCGTTCACACCGATCTTGCTGGACCTATGAAAATACCATCTCTTGGTGGTACCCGCTATTTTCTCCTATTCATCGATGACTATACCAGTTTTTTTTTATTTTTTAATTAACTCATATATTCTTTTTTAGGGTACAAGAACTCGCATGCAGCAGCTAGGCTATGGCGTAAAGAAAACCCTCTCAAATCAAACAAATAACAAAGAAACATTTCCAAAACTATCCCATTTGGCCAAACCCATACCCCGAAAAACAGGTAACTGTCCAACATGCACAACACAAGCGCGTGACTAACAAAGTAGGAAACTAACAAATCCAGAACAGCGGCCAAACCACCCTGAATCCTCCATTATCAAGGAAACCAAATCAACAAACTGATCTCTGCGCAAGGAAACAAAAACAACCATCCCGCTAACCATAATCCGACACAGGAAAACCAACAGGCGTAGCAGACAGTAGTAGGGGTGAGGGAGGAGGAGGCGGCGACCGCCACTCTCGAGAGGGGGGGTAGTTGATTCGGGCAGCATGAATAAAGGCGGAGAGGGCCAGGAGCGCATTGGCATCTTCCCGGAGAGGGGCATCGAAGCCGATAGACCTGAGGTCGGGGATATATTTTGCTCTTAGAGACTGGGTGGCGGGGCACAGTAGAAGGGTGTGTTCCATGTCTTCGTCCATCTCGTTGCACCTCGGGCAGGTGGGGGAGGGGTCCGCCGTGTCCCAGGAGGGGTGTGCGGCTAGGTAGCTTTTCCCCGCTCTCATTTGGTGTAGCCGGCCTGTAGTGTACCGGTCTAGGCCCATGAAGGGGTGGGGTTTTAGGGAGGGGAGGAAGAGGTAGTATTGCGGAGTGTTGAGGTTGAAATTCCATTCGTGCAGATCCAGTGCCGTGATACAAGATTTGAGTCTGCCGATGGCATCGAGAGGGGGAGAGGGAGAGTAGGGGTCGAGCATAGGGGCTCTGTCGCGAGGGGGGGGCCATGGGCCTTGATATTCCAGAGGGAGGAGCGTGTGGAGCAGCACATCTAGGGGGAGGTGGACTCTGTTAGAGCCAGCTTTTTTGGGTACGTTCCAGGGGAGGGGGTGGTCAGTCCCATGCCGGCCTTTGAGGTAGCGCCTTGGACATTCGGCTGTTCGGAAGGGGGAGTGGGAGGGGAAGTCAGGAGGGAGACGGGCTGCCGCCGGGTTCGTTTCTGGCGGGGCGCATGCAAGCCGCAGCGCCACTAGTCTTCTTTTCTTCGTCAGGGCTAGAGTCAGGGGGAGGATGCAGGCTTCGAGTGGTAGTATATTGATGTTGGTAGAGGAGAACAGGTTGGTGATCCAGCGGAGTGCCTTGTTGCAAAGTACGTTCATTGCTCTGAGGAGGGTAGCTGTGGGGACCAGGAGGTCCACGCCATAAGTGAGGATGGGAAAGATCAGGCCAACCACCAGTCTTCTGTTGAGTGCGGGAGAGACCCCCTTACCGGGGGAGGAGAGTTGTCGAAGAACTCCAAGGGCCTGTAACGGGGGCTCCCTCAGGTAGATGGCTCCTAAGGATGCGACCGCACCAAACTTCGAATCTCTCAAACACAGCTCTTGCAAAAGTGTGAAGAATAAAAGTAAAACGGTAAAACTTAATATCGTTAAGCTCAGGCTTATCTCAATTAAAGTCTCTCGAGAGGATGTTGATTGTGTCGGGGTAGGAGAGTTCTCGTATAATCTTTAAGTAGTCAGACTTATACCAAAAACTCCCCCATCAGGTTACCCCGACCAACGTGAGTATGCCCTTCTCCGTAAGGGCTGCCCCGGCACCATTACCGTGTCCCCGAAGGGCTATAGGTGTCAGCGCACTCTAGCAGAAATCTCCCATATGCACATCAGTTCCTGCAAGGTGTTTACCAATACACCTGCCGGAGTGAAAACCTCTGCGGATCGGTGTCTCGTCAGTGGCTAACTGTCGAGACCCTTAGGAAAGCTAACTAAATGACTCTCTTCCCATATGCTATGACCTATACAAGCACTCGTAGACATCAGCTGTCTTCCGGCTAAGTTCTATCTTTCTTGATTGCGAACTTAGGGGGTCTACGACGCTCCCGCGGAGAGCTGTGTCGGCGGCGGGACCCATAGGCGCTACCCATGGTCCCTTACCCCCGGCACACCACTCACCGAGATAAGTGTCATGCTATTAGAGTCTTCAAACAACCCACAAAGAGCCTACGGCAAAGGGGCACGTGTAGGCATGATTGGCGTAAAACCTTCCCAGATGGCTCTGGCACTACCCGGGACTACTCTGGAGACCCTTCCGGATAGCTCACGCTAACTCCGTTAGTTTTGGTCCGTTTTACTCCGTTCCTTTTGGAGAAGGTACCTGACCTTCTCACCTTGGCCCCCTTATATATCCTGCGAACAGCTTCCGGTCGGACGGACGGCGACGACGCATACAGTGTTATGGACATGTCTTAA